>JAPVLO010003970.1:0-18182 GCA_027257055.1 Cephalopachus bancanus
CCACTGCAGCATCGACCTGCTGGGCCCCGGCGACCCTTCTGCCTCAGCCTTCCAAGTAGCTGGAACTACAGGCGCGCGCTACCACGCCGGCAAATTTTTTTGGGTTTATCGTAGAGATGAGGTCTCACCAAGTTGCCCAGGTGGGTCTCGAACTTGTGGGCTCAGGCAGTCCACTCACCTCAGCCTCCCAAAGCGCGGGGTTACAGGCTGAGCCACCAAGCCCGCCCTCCATGTGTTAAAAAAGGCTAGAGCTGCCGGGCTCGGTGGCTCAGCCTGTAATCCCGCGCCTTTGGGAGGCTGAGGTGAGTGGATTGCCTGAGCCCGCGGGTTCAAGACCCGCCTGGGCAGCAAGACCTCATCTCTACAATAAATCAAAAAATCAGCTGGGTGTGGTAGCACCTACCTGTAGTTCCAGCTACTTGGAAGGCTGAGGCGGAAGGATCGCCGGAGCCCAGCAGGTCGAGGCTGCGGTGGCCGGAAGCGGCTACTGCACTCCAGTCTGGGCGACAGAGTGAGACTCCAACTCAAAAAAAAAAAAAAACAAAAAAGGCTAGAGCTGCATATTCAACGAGCCAACACTAAGTCAGTTGAAAAGTAACTGTTCTCCATCCCTTGATTCCCTCAGCTGCCCTTTTATTACTTTTTCTCTTCAAGCCGGCTCAAAAGTTCATTTATAATCTAAATCTCCATATAAAATGAAAGAAGGAGTATGGAGAATACAGATACAGTTGGAATCACCTGGCCAGCATCTATCAAATGACTGCTTATGTACCAGGGCCAACACTGTTGAATAGCTACAAAAGAGAGATAATTAATTTTAAAAACCAGCACTGGCAATCTCTAGAAGCTGAGACATTTAGCTAAGAAATTTGCTGACCAGGTACGGTGGTTCACACCTATAATCCCAGCACTTTGGGAGGCCAAGGTGACAGGACTGCCTGAGGCCATCAGTTCAAGACCATTCAGGGCAACTTGGCGAGACCTCATCTCTACAACAAATCCAAAATTAGCCAGGTGTGGTGGTGTGTGCCTGTGGTTCCAGCTATTTGGAAGGCTGAGGTGGAACGATAGCCTGAACCTAACAGGTGGAGGCTGTGGTGGCCATGAGCGTGCCACTGCACTTCAGCCTGGGCAACAGAGTGAGACTCTGGTTCAAAAAAATAATAATAAGTTTGCTAAGATCCTCTGAGTGGGTGTCACCAGCAGACTGTGGACATCTGAGACTCCTAGTAATACTTGGCAATATTTACAACAATAGGCCCCTATGGCTCCCTGCAGAAGCAGGTTGAGAAGGGCTAGGAAAACCACCTATCACACTTACCATCTTCTGTTTCCTGCCACACGATACCTTCGAGGTTGACACTGGTTCCAGGTTCACAGGGGCCCAAGCACTCAGGCTCTGTGGCTAGAGCCACGTCACATGTGTTGACTCCGACTGAACGGGTGCGAACCATGATCTGCTCACAGGGGGATGAGATGTCATTATTGACCACTGGCACCAAAAGGTGCAGTGGCAGCACTGCTGGTGTGGAGACAGGGGACTCCATCTGTGGGGGAAGAGAAAAATGTGGCTGAGTTATGGGGAGAACATTTGGAGGAAATACCTTTTCTGTATTCAATCTAGTGTTATATACTTTCCTGCCAGAGTACAGAAGGCTCTAAATATAAGACTATAGTTTTTCCTAAATATAAGACTGTGGCTCTTCCTTCTAGCTCGTGATACCACTACAAATGTAGTGGTTTAGATGAGATCTTCCTGTGCTTCATGAAGCTCTATTTCTTATTAATGTTCTTCCTCATAAACTGTGCTTGGCTGCAAGTGAAAAGAAAAAGAATCATATTTTTTTCTCATTTCATAAAGAATATTTAGTGAAAGAGAATCAGAGTCCGATTTCAACAGCAACAGAGCACACAGACTGATGAGAAAAAAAGGCCCAGCTTCTGAGGCATGTTCTACTGTCACCACTGTGCTTCCTACCACATCTAGCACTCAACAAACAGTTCATTTAGTGGGGATAAAGAGAGAAAGAAGTACCCAGATCCTAGGAATACCATAGTGTCTAAGGACCTTAGGTATTTTAAAATATCTTTAGTTAGAAGGAAATCTACTTAAAAGTTATAGGAGGGCTGAGAGCAACCTGGTGGAGAATTTTAACCTTCAGAGACCATAACAGTGGTTGGTCAATGAGAATGGCATCTTGGAGCATGATACTAACATTAAATTTATCTGTAAGAAACAGGAGGGCTGGGCTCAGTGGCTCAGCCTATAATCCCAGCACTATGAGAGGCCAAAGCAAGTGGATTGCATGAACCCGCACATTCGAGACCAGCCCAGGCAACTTGGCGAGACCTCATCTCTACATCAAAAATTAGCCAGGTATGGTAGTGTGTGCCGGTAGTTCTGGTTACTTGGAAGGCTGAGGTGGAAGGATTGCCAGAGCCCAGCAAGTCGATGCTGGGGTGGCTGTGAGTGTGCCACTGCACTCCAGACTGGGCGACAGAGTGAGACTCCAACTCAAAAAAAAACCCAAAAAACACAAAGAAACAGGAGGTACTGTTGCCATCCAGAAGCCAATCTTACAGCAGTCTGTAGATGTAGCTGATTACACACATAATACAAATAGAAATAATCAAATGCCAGCCATCTGCTTCCAAAACCAGAACCTCTCACAAGAGCATAATTACTTAGGTTCCAAAAAGAATGCAACGTATCTAGAGACAACATAAAAGTTGTAATGAAGTGGGCAATGATCCTTTAACTCTTTAAATCCTAGCATTTATCAGGCTGACAAAGTATCAACTCTGAGTTTATAGTGCTCAAATCCTAAATGAGCATGATGTCTTGCATATGCAGAGGCACCCAGTATACACACTGGCTGGTTTCCTCTGAAGATTAAGTATGATACCAATCAGCAGACCTAGAAAATGAGAGTCAAGGACTGGAATCCTCTTCCCCTTGTAAAAGACTTTGCAATACAGGCTAAATGTAGTCCTTGAATAGAGTCATTCAGAGAAAACCACACACGCAACCATAATCTAAGCTTCCAAACAGCTCTGCAACATCACTCTGGTTCTGGGATAATTGATGGCATGACAACCATTCCACCTATAATCCATCTTCCTCTCCCCAACACACCCACATACACCCTCCTGGCCTTGAAAACTAGCCTGGCATGTGGGCACTGCATCAGTTTCTCCACAGTTGGCTCTGATGTTTTTGGCTTAGGAAGTCATCACTATTTGGAGATCGTAGCCCTCAGAGTCCACAGAATGTTCATACAACGATTCTGATTAATTCTGATCCCTGAAGAGCTGCCAAAAAAAGTATCCTTATCTGCTTATTGTCTCTCTCTCTCTCTCTCTCTCACACACACACACACACACACACACACACACACACACACCCTCCATGTATTCCCTAACTCCACCCTTTTTATAAAATGAAATGCAAGTAGAAGCCTATAAAATGAAACTTCTACAATTATGATAAATGGAAAAAGGCATTTTTGCTCTCTTGAAATTCAGGCATTTGTAATTTAATTTGCCAAACTTCTTTGGATGTGGTAGATCTTAGAAAGACCCTTCAAAATTTCTATGTATAGGGTGGGCATGGTGGTTTACACCTGTAACGCTAGTACTTTGGGAGGCAGAGGTGAGAGGACTGCCCGAGCCTAGAAGGTGGCTGCAAGTGTGCCACTGCATTCCAACCTGGGTGACAGAGAAGCCAACTCAAAAAAAAGTTATATGTATAGATTTGAAGGTTAAAAATAACATAGGAAAAATAAACTGGAGTCTCTCTCCTGTCCCTCTGTAGTGCTAGAATCTGGATCTAATCCTTAAGTTCTTCCAGAAATGCTGTAAGAAACCCTTGAGAGTCATGAAAAAGGGGATCATCTGCATTCTTGGCCTCACCCTTCGCTTCACCTGGTTCTCTGTTCTTTCTCTTGGGGAAGAACTGAGACAGAAGCAATTTTACCATCAGTATGTGAATTTCTTTTGTTTAGGGCTTGATCTCTTTTCTATACTTTTTTCTATTAGCAAGATAAGCTCTTGCACGGTCCTTTTTTTTTGGACACAGACATTGGCCTCAATCTTCTAGGTAATTCCTGTGAACTTTCTGATTGCCATGTTGCACAGGTTCTATGGCCAATCTGTTCCACAGCTGAGGCAGCAATCCCAGGGGCACAGAAGAAGGTAAGACCCAGGAAGACACCCACACGCTCTCTCAGCCATTAAGGACAGCTCTTTTCTGGAAGTGGTTTCATTTCCTGCTAGGTTATTCAGTGCTCCTGGGAGGTCAGGAGGAAGATATGCTATTACGTTCTAGATAAAATCAAGCCCTTGATTCTGTGCTGAGAAATCCAGAAAACAATATCTAAGATGTAAAAAACAGTACCTAAGATGTAAATTCGAAACATGCTTGTTGCATTCAAGCAGTTTGCCAGATTTAAACTCTGTGACAGAACATCTGAAGAAACTTGACTGAACTGATCACTAACAATAACAGAATTGACTCATACACTTAAGAAGCTGATTAATATGTATGCACCTGCGGGGCTTGGTGGCTCAGCCTGTAATCCCATGCCTTAGAGGCTGAGGTGAGTGGATTGCCTGAGCCCACGGGTTCGAGACCCGCCTGGGCAGCGAGACCTCATCTCTACAATAAATAAAAAAATCAGCTGGGTGTGGTAGCGTGCGCCTGTAATTACGGCTACTTGGAAGGCTGAGGCGGAAGGATTGCTGGAGCCCAGGAGGTCGAGGCTGTGGTGGCCGGGAGCGGCCGCTGCACTCCAGTCTGGGTGACAGAGCGAGACTCCAACTCAAAAAAAAAAAAAAAAATGTATGCACCAAACTACCTTTACGGATCAGAGTTACTAGGCAGAATTCAGGATCTCTGCTTGTATGAAGGTGACTTTATTTAATTATTTAGTTGATAAAAAGAGATGCTTGGAGGTGGCGAGAAGTGGAGAAATTCACCTTTGGGTGTGGAACAATTCCGTTTCTTTCTACTTTGCAAGATAAATCTAAGGAGCGATCACAGAGCAGTACAATATAGTTTAATTACAGCTCCAGCTCTGCTCATTACTGTTTGGTCACATCTATAATCTACATTAAACTACAGTGCATAATAAATAGCTCTGTGATATTCATCTAATAACCTAGGTGACTTTACAGGACTTCGTATTCTGCTATCCCTTGGAACAAACACAGCTTCATTTATCACTCTCCAGGAGAAGATAAAAATCAGAAAAGGACTCATTTTCTCATCTTTCTCATATACTTATGATATAAGAGCAGGGATTGTCAGGAGATTGGTGCCAACAGGGAAAATAAGGAATAGGAATATAAAAAAGCTAAAGTCATAAAATACCTTAATAACAACAACTACAACAACAAAATTAGGCCAATTTTCAGCGTCTGAAATGCTAAGAAGGGCCACCATGGCTCCTGGGACTCAGTTTACCTAAGAGGTAAACAACAAAACAAACAACAGCCTGAAAAGAGACTTATAGAGAATTTAAAGTGGAAATTTCTGGAGTTTCCCAACAGTTTATGTCCTGTTATCTTTTAGTGATACTGCTTTTCAGTTCACCTTTAGATATTAGCTTAATGGCACCTACTAAGAATCTGAGTGCTGACAGGCAGGTGACACAGAAATGGGGATTGGAAAGAAGAATAAAGAAAGGCCAGAGTTATTAATCTCCCCACAAAAGGTAATTGCACACTGACTTCAACTGCCTTCTACACATGAGAAGCACTGATGGAGAAAAATCTTCAAGGCTGCAACATAATTTTAGGGGTAGAAAATGCACTGAAGAAATATTTAGGACAGAATCTTCCCTCTCCCTTTCACAATATGAATCTTTTTTTGTTTGTTTGTTTGAGTTGGAGTCTCACTGTGTCACCCAGACTGGAGTGCAGTGGCTGCTTCCGGCCACCGCAGCCTCGACCTGCTGGGCTCCGGCGATCCTTCCAAGTAGCCGGAACTACAGGCGTGCACTATCACGCCCGGCTAATTTTTTATTTATTGTAGAGATGAAGTCTCACCATGTTGCCCAGGCAGGTCTCGAACCTGCGGGCTCAAGCAATCCACTCACCTCAGCCTCCCAAAGTCACGGGATTACAGGCTGAGCCACCGAGCTCGGCCACAATATGAATCTTATATCTTTATCTCCACAGTCAAAAGGCAGAAAGGAAGCTGTTTCTATTGATAACTGCAGTAGCTCCAAGACATTTCCTTTTATCTAAAAGTGAAAATATGTGCCAGGCTTGGTGGTTCAGCCTGTAATCCCGTGCCTTTGGTAGGCTGAGGTGAGTGGATTGCCGGAGCCTGCGGGTTCGAGACCCACCTGCGCAACTTGGCAAGATCTCATCTCTACGATAAATCAAAAAATTAGCCGGGCGTGGTAGTGTCTGCCTGTAGTTCCGGCTACTTGGAAGGCTGAGGCGGAAGGATCGCCAGAGCCCAGCAGGTTGAGGCTGTGGTGGCCGAGAGCGGCCACTGCACTCCAGTTTGGGTGACAGAGTGAGACTCCAACTCAAAAAAAAACCACACACACACACAAAAACAAAACAAAACAAAAAAAAGAAAAAAAAGTGAAAATATAATTGAGAATAATGGTTAGATGAATGTTCAGATTTATTCAGAATTATCGCATAAGATTGTATGGAAAGCAGAATATCATCAAATACACTAAATACTATATTAATAAGATGTAATCATTCTCAATAATCCCAAAGGTCTTTCAAAATTTTACAGTGACTCAACATCGGCAAAAGTAATAGCAATAAAGGTGGCATCGGGCAGAGGGTTAAAACGAATGCCAACTGATTCACAGACAGACATATAATAACCCATTCTCCCCCACCAAGGATTCATATAAAACTTAATTTGTTCACCAAGCTTTTATTGTGATTATTATTATCAAAAAGAATAGCAAGTCATTTAAAAATTTCATTTAGCTATTTATTAGCATTTTGGGAGGCCAAGGTGAGAGGTCTTGAACTCACAGTTCAAGACAACCCTGGGCAACTTGGTGAGACCTCATCTCTACAATAAATAAAAAAATTATGCCTGGGCAACTTGGCAAGACCTTCATCTCTACAATAAATCAAAAAATTAGCTGGGTGTGGGAGCGCACGCCTGTAGTTCCAGCTACTTGGAAGGCTGAAGTGGAAGGATCGCCGGAGCCCAGCAGGCGAGGCTGCGGTGGCCGGGAGCGGCCACTGCACTCCAGTCTGGGCGACAGAGTGAGACTCCAACTCAAAAAAAAAAAAAAAATTCGCCAGGCATGGTGGCGTGTGCCTGTAGTTCCAGCTACTTGGAAGGCGGAGGTGGAAGGATCACCTGAGGGCAGTAGGTCAAGGCTGCGGTAGCCATGAGCGTGCCACTGCACTCCAGCCTGGGTGACAGAGTGAGACTCCAACTCAATAAATAAATAATAAAGAAAAAAATCAATTATTTGAACTGCTTCCTGTTAACTGGAATTTTGAGACAAAGTAAGTTTACTGTCGTTTTTGAAAATAGGCCCAGCATGGTGGCTCACACATATAATCTCAATACTATGGGAGTCTAAGGAGGGAGGACTGCATGCAACCAAGAGTTTGAGATAAGCCTGAGTCGCAAGGCAAGATCCTGTCTCTAAAAAAGAAAAAAATAGTTGGCCATAGCTGTATGTACCTGTAGTCCTAGCTACTCAGGAGGATCACTTGAACTCAGGAGATGAAGGTTACAATGCTGTGATCGCACCATGGCACTCCAGCCTGGGTGACATAGGGAGACACTGTCTCTTAAAATAATGTAATAGATTGCTTTCGCTTATTCCGAAAAATCAGCGATTCCTTGTCACGAGAGGCTGGAAGATAGACATTATGGAGTAACTGAGGATGGAGGGAGAAATCTAAATACCTCCTTTCCACAAAGCTCTTGTTAGAATGCAACAGAATATCCTGAGTAAATCCAAAAACACAACAGGTCTTTTTCAAACACTAAGTACACTTGGACCTTGCCTCTTCCCCACTGAAAAAAAAAAGAAATTAAAAAAATAAAAAGAGGCTCCCGGTCTGCTGAGCTTCCAGATTTCACTTAGGAATTGGATTGTACCTATAGTTAATTTCTAAATCATATTGTAGCAGAAGAAAGAGGAGGAGGAAAAAGAGAAAAAGACACAGTAGCAGGCAATATAACTAGTCTTTAAATAATTCTTAGAAGCTACATATTTTACTGTTCACAAAAGACTTACTTTAGCACTTAATTTTAACCATTCAGCACCTAGTCAGCAGTAGAAGCTGTTCCACTGTGCACTAGAAGATGCAAGTGCAGTGGACAAATAATCTTGTTTTTGTCTTTTTTATTTCTTTTCCTCTTGATTTTTTTTGGGGGGGGTTGTTTTTGAACATACAATTTGAAGACTACAGGCTGCAAATCTGTAGTTTGTTCTGCAATGATTCCTCTATAGTCTCAAGCTCAGACGCAGAAGACTACTTCTGCTAAAAAGTAACTATCAGACCAAACAATCCTAATATTCAAGCTTGTCTACAAATTCTCAGTGTGTGGGAATGGATAAATTATTCTTGAAATTTAACAAAGGAAAAAAAATACTCACAAGCAGAATCAATGCACAACACAAATTCCATGGCAATGTCCATTACTATGGCAAAGGTTTTCCTGAATGAAGCATCACCGTTGCTCTTCTTTACGTCTTCTTATTCTACACCCTCCTGCCTGGTTCAAATTCACATTTTCCTTCAGGAACGCTATTAACTTTGCAGCTGATGAGTGATGATAGGCACCTAAGTACTCCCTCTGAAGTTGACTATATTTTTATTGTAGAAGGCTGATGGTATCTCCCATCCCTATATCGTTCTGAGGCAAGCATTCGGATTTGCTTCCCAAGAATAAAGAACTTCTGCAACTACTTCCTCTCCTAAATACTCTGCTTTTCCCTCCTTTCACATACACATTTTCTAAAAAAATCAGGGCTTGACAGCAGGTCGAGGCTGCACTGGCCATGAGTGTGCCACTGCGCTCTAGCCTGGGCGACAAGATTAAGACACCAACTCAAAAAAAAAAACCAACAAATCAGGGTTTGAGTGTGGCATCTCCACTCCATTATTTTACCCCACAAAACATAAAAACAAACAAACTAAATAAATACAAATAAAATAACCTACCAGGCACAGTGGCTCAAGCCTGTAATCCCAGCACTTTGGGAGGCCAAGGTGAGAGGATTGCCTAGGGTTTGAGACCAGCCTGAGCAATTTGGTGAGACCTCTTTTCTACAATAAATAAAAAAAAAAATAAGCCAGATGTGGTAGCATGTACCTGTAATTCCAGTTACTTGGAAGGCTAAAAGGAAGGATTGCCTGGTCTCAGCAGGTCGAGGCTGCGGTGGCTGTGAGCATGCCACTGCACTCTAGCCTGGGTGACAACATGAGACTCCAACTCAAAAAATAAAAGTAAAAAATAAAACTAATCCACAAGTGAAATAAAGTGAATATAATGGACAGTTAATGCCATTTTCCGAGTCACTTAGAATCACCGATGTCAGAAGTCTTGGTTGCGCAGAGTGGCTCATGAATATAATCCCAGCATTTTGAGAAGCCAAGGTGAGAGGATGGCTTGCAGTCAGGAGTTCATGGCCAGCCTGGGCAATAGAGACTGCTTCTTTATTGTTTTACATTATATTAAACATTTTTTAAAAAAAAGGATGAATGTGGTAGCCCCAGCCTGTAATCCTAGTACTTTGAGAAGCCAAGGTAAGAGGACTGACAGCGCCCAGGGGTTCAAGACCAGCCTGGGCAACTTGGTGAGACCTTGTCTCTAGAATAAATAAAAAAATAAGCTGGTTGTGGGCATGGTAGCACGCATTTTCTAGCTACTTGGAAGGCTGAGGCGGAAGGATCGCCTGAGCCCAGTGGGTTGAGGCTACAGTGGCTGTGAGTGTGCCACTGCACTCCAGTTTGGGCGACAGAGTGAGACTCCAACACTCACACACAAAAAAGGTTAGGTATGGTGGCTCACTCCTGTAATTCCTACACTTTGGAAGGCCAAGGTGGGAGGAGTTCAAGACCAGCCTAGGCAATTGAGACTTCACAAGACACATCTTGCTCTGCTGTAGTATAAGAAGGAGAAATGGGATGATTCTCCCTGGTCTAAGCCAGCTCTTCTCAAACTTTTTGGATGTAGAAATCCTTAAAAATTGAGAACCTTAAGAGTTTTTGTTGCTGAGTTTGGTGGCTCATGCCTGTAATCCCAGAACTTTGGGAGGTGGAGGTGAGAGGATTGCATGAGCCCATGGGATCGAGACCAGCCTGGGAAACACGGCGAAACCTCGTCTCTACAATAAATAAAAAAATTAGCTGGGTATGGTGGCGCATGCCTGTGGTTCCAGCAACTTGGAAGGCTGAGGTGGAAGGATCACCTGAGCCCAGCAGATCAAGGCTGCAGTGGCCGTGAGCAGTGTGTCACTGTACTCCAGCCTGGGTGACAGAGTGAGACTCTAACTTGAAAAAAAAGTTTTTGTTTATGTAGCTGTATCTATTAATATTTAACATATTATTATCATCATCATCATCATTATTATTTTGAGTTGAGATTTCACTCAGTTGCCCAGGCTGGAGTGCAGTGGCACAGTCACAGCTCACCGCAGCCTTGTCCTCCTGGGCTCTTGTGATTCTTCTGCCTCAGCCTCCCAAGTACCTGGGACTATAGGCAAGCACCACCACATCCAGCTAATTTTTAAAATTTTTTTGTAGAGACAAGGTCTTACAAAAAAGGTCTTACATAGCCCAGGCCAGTCTTGAACTACTAGACTCAAGCAATCTGCCTACTTTAGTCTCCTAAAGTGCTGGGGTTACCAGGTGTGAGCTACCATACCCAGTCTAACATATTAGACATTAAAACCAAAAGATATAACTAACAATTTCAAAATAACAAAATCAGATAATAGATTAGTATTTGTAAGGGATAAAAGGCTGAGACTGGAGGAGGTAGAAGAAAGGTGAGTGTGGTTATAAAATAGCAACACAAAAGATCTTCAGGTGATAGTATTCTGTATCTTGAGTGGGTGGTGGGTACATGAACCTATACATATGGCAAAATTGCATGGAACTAAACACACAAACACACGAGTACAAGTACAATGGGGAATATCCTAACAGACAGGTGATTACATCAATGTCAACATCACAGTTATGATACCGTCCTATGTTTTGTAAGATATTACAATTGGGAAAAACTAGGTAAAGTATACATGAGGTCTCTGTATTATTTATTATATAAATTCAATCTCAAAATAAAAAGATTTTAATAACAAATTGAGATACAAAGAACTTTTACTTATGTGGGATATAGCCACTAATATTTACAACACTAGAATTGAAACAAAAAAATTTAACTTAGTGATTAAAACATTAACATATACAACAGTTTAAATAAAATAGCTAGCTTTTCTAAAAGGAAGGAAAAAAGAAAAGTGTACCTTTTTTTTTTAATAGTTTTATACATTTCTTCAGTGTCTGGTTTAATAGAAAACAGCTAGAATCTCATGTCTGTCTTTGCACTCAATTTACAGATGGATAGTCTTCCTTGACATGATACCAAAACTCAGTAAGTGATAGTTCTTAGAAAGGTTAATGATACCAGATACGGTGGCTCATGTCTGTAATCCCAGCACTTTGGGGGGCAGAGGTGAGAAGATTGCCTGAGTTCAGGGATTCGAGACCAACCTAAGCAACATGGTGAGACCTCATCTCTATAATAAGTCAAAAGATTAGCTGGGCATGGTGGCACATGCCTGTGGTTCCAGCTACTTGGAAAGCTGAGGAGGAAGGATCACCTGAGCCCAGCAAGTAGAGGCTGCGGTGGTGGTGAGCATGCCACTGCACTCCAGCCTGGGTGACAGAGTGAGACTCCAACTCAAAAAAAAAAAAAAAAAAAAAAAGGGTTAAATGACAATGTGGAATCTGAAATTGTATCAGTGAACTTCTTGTACTCGGTTACATTAAAATCCATTTGTTGGCCGGCCTTGATGGCTTAGCCTGTAATCCCAGCACTTTGAGAGGTTGAGGAGAGTGGATTGCCTGAGCCTGCGAGTTCGAGACCAGCCCGGGCAACATGATGAGATCTCTTCTCTACAATAAATTTTAAAAAATTAGCCTGGCATGTTAGTGCATGCCTGTAGTTCTGGCTACTTGGAAGGTTAAGGTGGAAGGATCACTGGATCTAGCAGGTTGACGCTAGGGTGGCCGTGAGTGTGCTACTGCACTCCAGTCTGGGCGATGGAGTAAGACTCCAACTCAAAAAAAAAAAAAAAAATTCATTGGTCTATATTGCACTTTAAATGTTTCTTTTACTTATGCATGTTTTTTTTTTTAACATCATGCATTGGTCATTAAGGAAAATATTGGTTCAACTGAGTTAGACAGCTCTTTCAAATACTGAAACATTTCATTGACATCAAAACATCGTATTTGTTAACATTACCTCTTATCAGAAAAGTCTTTTGGCACTGGAAAGCTGTCAAGAACACAGAGGGACAGATACACGTATTCCAAATTATAATTTTTGCTTGAATGCTCATGTTTTATAATTAACAAACATTGTTAGTTGTTTTCCTTGAAGTAACAGGCTCATTTCATTCATTTTCAAGAAAATGCCTTCCAAACAACTAAGTCTGAATAACTATAATTTACCAGTTGTTCCTTCTAATAAAAATTGTATACCATGAAAAAACTGGCTAGTCCAGCTCGTAACTCAATCATGCAAGTGCTTTTCCTAAACACTTTACCATATAGCAGAAGTGCTTTATGTCAGAGAATATAAAATAACATGTACTCAAAAGTCAAGATTTAATAACATTAATGTCTTACTGCATTATTTAAAACATTTAAAAAGAAACTAGCTTTAAAAATTCGTTTATCTTTTACTTTGCGTGTATAGTCGTAAAGAATGGATGACTACTACAATTTGGTGTCACTTCTTTGATTTATGCCCAGATGCCAGTCATTTGCCCATCACTGTTTTTGTACCAGCAGTGCAAATGTCAATAGAGTGAAAAGGCAAATAATGTCTTGGTGTTACGAAAATAGTTTTAACCTTACAGAATTCCTAAAGGGTTTCAGAAATATCTAGGGGTTCAAGGGTCATATTTTGAGAACTGATCAAATTTCATGATCTGGAAATGGGGAAGAGATCAGCTTCTCCAGACAAATATGCCTACCTGATTCCTAAACAAAACTGGGATTCTAGTAAGAAGAAAAATAGAGGAAAACTCCCTGTTCAATAGGCAAACAACAGTTTCTGCCAGACTAGGGCAGTTAGGAAGGGGAAGGGTGAAGGAAAGAGAAAAGAAAGCAGGAAAAACAGAAAGAGCAGAGTAAGTAGGAGAGAACATTCCAAAGTCCACAGACTAAGCATTTGTATAAGGAAGGGATGTTTACAAATAAGGTATCTTCTTTCTTTTTTTCCCCTTTCCCCCCCACTAAAACATTTACCTATAACCAATTAAGTATTAATAAATGTCAGAAGCTGAATAATAAGTAGATTAGTAAATAGGTGCTTAGTTAATGGTTTATAAAATGGATAATGAAGTGACAAATGGTCATCAACAACTGATAAAATTGATAAAATTAACCTTTACCTTTGGCAGGGGAAAGGAAAGTCATTCTCTCCAGTGCCTATTTGTTTCGCAATTGCCAAGAATACATAAAACTTTTCTGAAATTATAATTTAGCAATTCAGAAATTAAATGCCTTTATCTAAAATAAAATTTAAAGTGGTTCCTTAATTAACCAGGAGTCATCATTTCCTACAGAAGTCTTCCTTTCCTTTGCCATTTAAGCTAAAGGTATAGAGATAAAGTTTCAGAGTGATATGAAAGATGTTATATAGTTTGGGTTAACTTTTATTTTTTTTTGGTTGTTTTTTTTTTGAGTTGGAGTCTCACTTTGTCGTCCAGACTGGAGTGCAGTGGCCGCTCCCGGCCACCACAGCCTCGACCTGCTGGGCTCCGGCGATCCTTCCGCCTCAGCCTTCCAAGTAGCCAGAACTACAGGCATGCGCCACCACGCCCGGCTGATTTTTTTTTTTACTTATTGAAGACATGAGGTCTTGCTGCCCAGGCGGGTCTTGAACCCGCGGGCTCAGGCAATCCACTCACCTCAGCCTCCCAAAGGAACGGGATTACAGGCTGAGCCACCGAGCCTGGCTGGGTTAACTTTTGATTATGGATTCCTTAGTGCTGTTGAGACAAGCAGGAAATAGCCATCTACTTAGATAGGATCTAATGCCCAAGTACCTCCAAAGTGATTTGGCGTTCTAGAAGGTCCCCAAATATCCACTGACTTGTATAAATTCCACATAAGATTCATGAATTTGACAGGAAATAATGGGTGATTCTTGTGAGAGGTCATTCTGTCTAAAGAAGGAAACTTAAGTAGCAAAGCAGTTATGTGTTTCTAGACAGCATGTTTATGCATTTTACATCATGTATATGTTCCTAGAAGAATATGCACAAACAAAATCATAGCATCACAGCATAGAAGCAGCTTAAAGATCCCCTAACTAACTTTTCAAAGGTAGAATCTTTTTTTTTTTTTTTTTTTGAGTGGGAGTCTCACTCTGTTGCCCAGGCTGGAGTGCAGTAGCATGCTTACGGCCACTGCAGCCTCGACCTGCTGGGCTCAGATAATCCTTCTGCCTCAGCCGTCCAAGTAGCTGGAACTACAGGCATGCACCACCATGCTTGATGAATTTTTTTATTTACTGAAGAGATGAGGTCTCAGCAAGTTTCCCAGGCTGGTCTTGAATCCATGGGCTTAGGCAATCCTCTCATCTCAGCCTCCCAAATTGCTGGGATTATAGGCGTGAGCCACAGCGCCTGGCCTATTAACAATTTTTTTTTAAGAGACATGGTCTCACTATGTTGCCCAGCTGCACTAAAACTTGGGCTCAAGCAATCCGTCCACCTCACTCTCCTGAATAGCTGGGACTATGGGCACACACCAAGGAGCTTGAAAAGATGAAATTTCTAGTCACGCTCGGTGGCTCAGCCTATAATCCTGTGCCTTTGGGAGGCTGAGATGAGTGGATTGCCTGAGCCCCGCCTGGGCAACTTGGGTTCGAGACCCGCCTGGGCAACTTGGCGAGACCTCATCTCTACAATAAATCAAAAAATTAGCCGGGTGTGGCAGTGCACGCCTGTAGTTCCAGCTACTTGGAAGGCTGAGGCGGAAGGATCGCCGGAGCCCAGCAGGTCGAGGCTGCGGTGGCTGGGAGCAGCCGCTGCACTCCAGTCTGGGTGACAGAGTGAGACTCCAACTCAAAAACAAAAACAAAACAAAACAAAAGATGAAATTTCTACAGCATAGGTCAAGTGTCTGCAGTGTTCTTGCAATCTCACATGACAGTCATTATTAGCTCTTCAAAGAGTCAAGTCATTCTTGAAAGTTCATATTGAAGCCGGGCTCGGTGGCTCAGTCTGAGCAACAGAGTGAGACTCCAACTCAAAAAAAAAAAAGCTGGGCTCGGTAGCTCAGCCTGTAATCCCACACCTTTGGGAGGCTGAGGTGACTGGATTGCCTGAGCCTGCGGGTTCGAGACCCGCCTGGGCAGCGAGACCTCATCTCTACAATAAATCAAAAAATCAGCCGGGCGTGGTAGCGCATGACTCCAACTCAAAAAAGAAAGAAAGTTCATACTGCGTTTTGTATACATTAACCCCCCCAATCTTTTTCTAACTCATTTAATCAGTCAAATGCCTCAAATCTCTGTACTTTTACAGTTGATTACTTTTGTTTGTTTGTTTGTTTTTGTTTTCGAGTTGGAGTCTCACTCTGTCGCCCAGACTGGAGTGCAGTGGCAGCTCCCGGCAACTGCAGCCTCGACCTGCTGGGCTCCGGTGATCCTTCCGCCTCAGCCTTCCGAGTAGCCGGAATTACAGGCATGCGCTACCACGCCCAGCTGATTTTTTGATTTATTGTAGAGATGAGGTCTCGCTGCCCAGGCGGGTCTCGAACCCGTGGGCTCAGGCAATCCACTCACCTCAGCCTCCCAAAGGCGCGGGATTACAGGCTGAGCCACCGAGCCCGGCTCAGTTGATTACTTTTAACTAAAAATACATACAAGTAGCAAAGGATATACAATGAAAAGATTCCCTCCCATCCCTGATCTCAGTCTCCTTTCCCTGTAGCAACCAACATGAGGCAAACATATATATGCTTCTTAATATGAAACTTCCCTTTATTATTTTAACACTACTGAGAGTGTACTCTATACATAGTCTGACATCTTATTTGTTCATATAATAAAAGTATAGGTCACTATTTTAAACCTTAAATGCTAATCTTCCCAAAAGACAGACTGGTTGAAATCTCAGCTCCACTTCTTAACAGCTGGGTGACCACTGATACATTATTTAATCTCTATATAATCTCTCTCAGTCTGTTTCCTCTTCTGTAGTATAAAAGAAAACCATCAAAGGTATCTATATTTCATAAGGTCAGTGATTAACTGAATGTAAAGTACTTAGAATACAATGCCTAGCTACATACAATAAAAGTTCAATAAATATTAGCTAATAATCTTAATATCTTGTTAATTTAATTCCATGTTTCCAGTGTCTTGTGACATTGTAAATCTCTATTCACATGGTCAGGGCTTAAGCTATTTGTCTGTAGCAGTTTATGGTAGTAGTTTTGACTTTTTATCATGCTCTCCCTCCCCTCTCTCAGTGGAGGAATCTCTTTCCTGGGGTAGTCCATTCCTTTGACCTCACTCCACTACAGGAGAGGGCCCAGATCTACCGAAATTACATGGAATAGGTTCTCTGCAGGCAACACAGACTCTTTCTTCCTTTGGGCCCTTAAACTCGAAAGACTAATTACATCTGGAGATGACAGAGACATAAAGAAGGCTGACACATAAAGAAGGCTTGTGTAAGAATACAGCCAATTTAGGGGAAAGCAGAATAGGGAGGGAGCAAAGACAGAATATCCCAATGACATTATATGAGCCTCTGCCTGAAAGTAACAAACTCCATTCCTAGGACCTACAAATTCCTTGTTTGCTTAAACTAACTTGAGTCAGTTTTCAATCACAGCTGAAAAAGTTCTGACCACTATTTCACTCACAGATTTATGTGCATACCTTTTATTTATTTAATTTTATTTTATTATATATATTTTTTTGAGTTGGAGTCTTACTCTGTCGCCCAGACTGGAGTGCAGTGGCTGCTCCCAGCCACTGCAGCCTCGACCTGCTGGGCTCCGGCGATCCTTCCGCCTCAGCCTTCCGAGTAGCTGGAATTACAGGCGCGCGCTACCACGCCTGGCTGATTTTTTGATTTATTGTAGAGATGAGGTCTCTCCAAGTTGCCCAGGCGGATCTTGAACCCGCGGGCTCAGGCAATCCACTCACCTCAGCCTCCCAAAGGCGTGGGATTATAGGCTGAGCCACCGAGCCCGGCCATACCTTTTATTTAATCACTGAAGTTATAAAAATGTTGAACAAGCCTGGGCCAAAGGCAGAGTCTTGTGGTACACTGCCCCTATACTAGTTAACAAATACCTAGTCATCTATATTCTTTGAGTACAGCTCTTCAGTCAGGTATAAAATCACCCAACTGTATCATATCCAGTCCATAATTCATCGACGTATCATCAAGAATATTATAGGCCGGGGCATAGCGGCTCATGCCTATAATCCCAGCACTTTGGGAGATGGAGGTGAGAGGATTGTCTGAGCCCACGGGTTAGAGACCAGCCTGGGCAACTTGACGAGACCCCATCTCTACAATAAATAAAAAAAAAATTACCAGGTGTGGTGGTGAACACCTGTGGTTCCAGCTACTTGGAAGGCTGAGGTGGAAGAATTACCTGAGCCCAGCAGGTCGAGACTATGGTGGCTGTGAGTGTGCCACACACTCCAGCCTGGGTGACAGAGTGAGACTCCAACTCAAAAAAACAGCTTTGTCAAGTACCTTGAAGAAATCAAGGCATTCTTACCTACCCACCTAACAACTCTATTGGGGGAAAAGAGAGCGAGAGTGAGAGAGAGACGAGTTTAACATACCCTGTTTTAGAACTTAATTTGTTTTTAATAAGCATTCTTTTTCTGGATTCCTTTCTTCAGTCAGTAACATTAAATACCTACCTCCTGATCTGAGTACTATTCTGTGCTA
>JAPVLO010003971.1:0-18492 GCA_027257055.1 Cephalopachus bancanus
GATCGTGGTCTCATCCCACCTCTGCTGCTGAATTCTACCTATTTTTCAAATTCCAACGAGAGAGGGAGCCTTCTTCATAAAACCTTGAATATGATACACATTTGGAGAATGTTCATGGAATTAATTTGAAACCTGTTCAGGTTATTCAATGTAAGAAACACTTGATAATAAAAAAAATCCAGATTTTAAGTGAATATTTCAAAATTAATTCATTGTTTCAGGAAAAGAGATAATTTTTCTTTTTGTTGAATTGAAATGTCTTTGAAATCTATTCAAGTTATTCAATGTAAGAAACTCTTGATAATAAAAAAATCCAGATTTTAAGTGAATATTTCAAAATTAATTCATTGTTTCAGGAAAAGTGATACGTTTTCTTTTTGTTGAATAGAAATGTCTTCTTGAAATTTCAATCCAGTTATTCTGAAAATTTTGCTTAAATTGGAATGTTTTTAAATGTTCTTTGTATCAAATTTATTGGTAATAAACTTCCTTATTTTCTATTTATTCAAGGACACTTTAGAGATTAGAACTATACAACTAGGTGTATATCTACAAAACCTTATCATGCTATATAGACCCTATGTGCACAGTTTTCATTTTACAATATGAAGATAAAAGGAGAATCATAGCTGATATCAAAACATATGACAACTGTGCCTATTCCATATTCTATAAAGTTCATCAAGCTATATTAGTTTATTTTTTTCTTGTGAAGAACCAAATTAATTGCTCAAGAAGTTCTGCCTATCAGAAATTATGTTAACTCCCTGGTGTCAAACTAAGGAATCTCCAACTATAACATTTTTGCCCAAAATCATCAATAGATTCACTGTTGAAATTGCTGTAGTCGACCATTTATTCATTCAACAAATACTTACTGAATATCTTTTAATGTCTTAGAGAAACATAATCTAAATTATGTATCAATAAGTTCCATTTAATTTAATTCAAGAAAAATATATTAAGTTTTACTCTATGTAAATCACTATCTTAACTAAAAAATGCCAGTTTTGCCATCATAGCTGTCATCACCTACCAGGAATGCCAAACATATACATCATTATAATAACTAAGGTTAAATAATGTAAAAATAGATATAGTATTCATTCAACATGACTGTAGAAAGTGAGGCCACAGTGCTACTAAAGTTCCACATAAGATGGATATAAATAGTTCACCTGTCTAGTCAGCTCCTTCATACTCAATCCATAACCACATTATAAAACAGTATCTTTCCAGATTTTAAGAATACCTGCTACTGATTTTATGACATAAACATTGAAATGTAACTAAAAAAATAGTTACAATTACTTGAAAGCATAAAACAAACAATAAAAAACATCAAAATACTTTATTACATCTACTGCCAAACATTACTCTCTTTTTCAGAAAAAATACAAAAATATTATCCACAAAAAAGTGCTTCTTTTTTATATATAAATGCAAGTCAACTTCTAATTTATTATCCTAAGTTGGGAAAATCCAAGCAGCTCTCTTTAATGCCCTAGCAGTTTTCATATTTTACATTCATATTCATCACATGCATCTCATCTAATCACACTATTTATTGTATCATTAAACAAACATAAATATTTCCATATCTGCTCACTTGTAAGGGGTACCTTCAATGAAGCTGACTTACCCTTTAAGTTTAATCCATTCTCTTAGATACAGTTCACAGCCTCTCTCCTCCTGCTAGTCCTTCCCCAACTATTTCAACATGGAGCACTTTTTTCTTCTGTAAACTACTAGAGTACTTGTATTCTAAAATATAACATTTGGCATTTGATTAAATACAGTATACTATTCATATCCCCAGACAAACAGTTCATAGAAAGTAACACACATGTTATAAAACCTTTTTTTTTTTTTTTTTTTGAGTTGGAGTCTCACTCTGTTGCCCAGACTGAAGTGCAGTGGCCGCTGCCAGCCACTGCAGCCTCGACTTGCTGGGCTCCGGCGATCCTTCTGCCTCAGCCTTCCAAGTGGCGAGTGGCTGGAACTACAGGCACACGCTACCACACCCAGCTTTTGATTTATTGTAGAGATGAGGTCTCACCAAGTTGCCCAGGCAGGTCTCGAACCCGCGGGCTCAGGGAATTCACTCACTTTGGCCTCCCAAAGGTGAGGGATTACAGGCTGAGCCACCAAGTCCGACCTAATTTTTTTATTTATTGTAGAGATGCGGTCTCGCCAAGTTGCCCAGGCGGGTCTTGAACCTGCGGGCTCAGGCAATCCACTCACCTCAGCCTCCCAAGGCACGGGATTACAGGCTGAGCCACTGAGTCCGGCTATAAAACTCATTTTTTAAGCAAAGAAATTCAAAGTGATATTTTCTTATTTTGGTTATTTTTCTCTTCTAGTCCTTTTAGCAGTTCTTGGATACAAGGATAAGATAGACGATATTTATAAATAAAACCTCCTCCAATTAAAGTAATTCATAATTTAAATTTGGTAAATTATTCTGTGGTATTACAAATACTTTTGCAACTGTATAAGAAATTATTTTCTGAGTTTATAAACTTCTCAAAACTTTGTCTATTCCATGATTTACAAATGGATCCATGAAATATAGATCCATGGTGCAATTTGATTAATAAGCTCAAGCTAATTATGTCTCTGGGTGTTGATTGATTCCTTGAGGATTATTAATGTCCCCTACATTATTTTTTCATCTTATATTGGGCAAATGATAAAATCTGATCTTTTATCAAATATCAGTGCAGAGTCTATCTTACTAGAGCCAGCCCATTCTATTCTGAGCTTAAAAATTATGATGTTCTTTGTATCATGTCCCATATATTATAGATGCATTAAGATTAGTTTTCTCATCAAAGTAAACAAATTAAGTTTCTCATCAAAGTAAACAAATTAAGTTTCTCAGAGCAATATTCAAGAGTAGAAATGCATAGACATTAGATACAGTTTTTGTTTATCCGTCTACCTCTAAAGAGAATCCTAAGGCTTTGTAGAAAACTCTTTTAGAAAATAAAAATATAAGACTTCTTGGAGCTTTTATATTTTTTTTTAATTCAAGGGGTACACTGCATTTCTTACATAGATATATTGCATGATAATTGGGTTTTGAATGCCATGCTCACCACATGGGTAACATGCTCAATAGAAGCCCAGATCTCACCATCATGCTTAGAGTTTTTATTGATATATTCTGAGGACTTTGATTTCATAAACAAGAATAGTTTATGAGAATAAGTTGTGTGACCTCAATATAAATTAATGGACATTGATAGTTATTAAGAACATGCATGATAACTCAAACATGATACTCCGGATGGACAGAAAAATACTCTGATTGGATATAATTTTTAGTGGGGTAAAAATAGGGAGACATTCTGATTACCTGTTTATTTTGACCTCTTTATTGATAAGTTGATACTACTTTTGGATGAGTTGGTTGCATGTTTTTCTTTTGATCCCAATACTAACCCCACCACATGCTCGCAAACATATATGTATATTTACTCACACATTTATTTATTTCATTAAAAAATCTGTCTTAAATATAGATTATCATGTAGCCTCAAATGTTATCTGGTCTTCTGTGGCAGACACTATATTCCCAATTGCTCCTTGAAAAAAATAAATGAATAAAATAAAACTACCATAATTTTACTAAGGTCAGTCCATTGCCCAGGTTAAAAAACAAACAAGCAAATAGAAAAATAACATTTCTCATCACCCTTATAAATAGAAATATCCACATGATGTAAACAAAGTGTTACTCTTGAGGTTCCAAGGAAGCTGACTCAGATGGTCTGTAACCTATTACCATTGCCTCTTCATCCTCCTTTCTTTTTGAAAGAAAAGCATAATGATTTGAATGTTAGCAAACATCTTATAAGCACAAGAACAAGAACCACAAACTGGAAATTGTGGCAGAGAAAGCTAAAAGGAGATTATTGCATCATTGACAAAATCACATTGTCATCATACCAGCGTTTGGCTGCCTATCTTGGACTTCTATTTATGTAGAAAAAAAGCAAATATAAAAATCTTTAGCACCTGCAATATGTAATCTAATGCAATTCTTACTGATACATTCTACTAAGTATTGTCAGAAATAAGACATTCAGAAAAACTCTTCTTAAACCTAAGCAATCAGTTTTGTTTGGTGACTTTAATGTTCAACTGGTTCATAGTTAAGACTGCATATAATACAATTTATACAGATGACCAGAGTGACAGTTTGAAACAAGTTTTCTTAGAGAATTTACCAGAAGGTTATATAACTATAAATTAAATACTTCCTGGGCAATTTATTAACATTTTCTTTGGATAACTTGTATTTTTGGTAATGCCTCTTTAATTTTCTAAATACTAAAATGATTAAGAACACATCTGCAGTGTAGATTTGGCACCTCAGCTATTTTTTTTTCCTTGCATTAAAGCAGACCCTGAATTGTAAGGACAAAATCTCAACTTTGTTTTTAGGCAATCTATTGGTCCATATCCACCAAGCAGTTGAAGAACCCTCTCTTCAAACTCATGTCCCCAGTCAATCTCCTCACATTATATAAAAATTCAGTTCCTAGCCAGGCTCGGTGGCTCAGCCTGTAATCCCGTGCTTTGGGAGGCTGAGGTGAGTGGATTGCTTGAGCCCACGGGTTCGAGACCCACCTGGGCAACTTGGTGAGACCTCATCACTACAATAAATCAAAAATTAGCCAGGTGTGGTAGCACACGCCTGTAATTCCAGCTACTCGGAAGGCTGAGGTGGAAGGATGGCCAGAGCCCAGCAGGTCGAGGCTGCAGTGGCCAGGAGCAGCCACTGCCTTCCAGTCTGGGTGACAGAGTGAGACTCCAACTCAAAAAAAAAAAAAAAATTCAGTTCCTGGGAAGAGGTATGGCGTGTGGCAGCCTAATTACAGGATTGGCAGGATCATTCTGGCTACTGTCTTCCAATGGCACAGCGGTCTACAATAGGCATGACTTGGAGGAGGCCTTCTTGAAAGTGCAGAAAGCCTAAGAAGATATGCACAACTTGAAGCGAAGCCCAAAGAAGGCAAACACTATGACTCTGTTGGTGTGATAATGAATACTGCAAGAAGCCATTCTGTAGACAATTTCCTTCAGGAGGTAAAGAGCAGGAAAACAGGATGTGAGGAAAGATTTAGAAGATGAAAATTTAATCTAGGGATCATTGTTTACAGAAAACAATAGAAAGGATGTGATGATACGGTGAAGTACTTGGGGCCAAAAAGTTGTTAAAGTAGTGGAAGAACTCTTGGTATATAAGAAGCAAAAGGGAAACCTGATGAAAATTAGAAAACTCTTTATTACCTTTCAGAAAACAGCTGACTTTCCAAAGCTAAGAAAAACTGTTGGAAGCCGGCCACGGAGACCCACTGAGCGTTAGGGATCAGGAAGGGCCGTTGACCCTGAGACCACTAGGATGCGTTCGGGAGCTATTGACCCCATTTCCTCCCTCTTTCTACTCAGCACTAACCAGATTAAGCTCCTGTGAGCTCAAAACATAAAAATTCTGAGACTGGGACGAACACAAGCTAACTTTAGAAGCTCATTGCTCCCATTCTTCCACAAACTGCAGTTTTGGCTTTCACACAACTTATAATTCAAACTCAGGTCACATCTAAGAGCCTTAGTATTGGTCACAGGCTTCTGGGTCATGATCTTAGGATTTATTGAAGTTGAATAAATGGATTAAGGTTTCATCGATTAGGTTATGGGATTATACCTGAAAGAACATCCGGTGGGTGGGGAATGCCCCTCACACACCCAACTGTGTATAAAAGACCAGTTGTAATTCCCATTAAATGGCTTCTGCACTAGACTGGGGTCCAGTCTCTTTCTTTTTTCTCTCTCTCTCTCTCTCTCTCTCTCTCTCTCTCTCTCTTTCTCTCTTTCTTCTTCCCCCCAATCGCCGACGCCATCTCCACCTTTGGGGTACCCTGAACCCGGCTGGAGCTGGACTCTGGCAAGTGGCGCCTGAACATGGGGCCTCAAGGTAAGTTTTCTTTTTCTTTTTCGGAACGGATAGGACCTCACCCAGGGTGTCACGGACCCCTCTGTAGAGACAGGCAGAGCAAGGAAGGGTGAACAGTTTAAGAGCCATGATAGAATCATGGGCCAGAGTGAATCTAAAGAAAGGAACATGTCTACTAGTATTTTCAACATATTATCGAAAGAGGAACCAATTGGCTTGCCTTTTGCATTTTGTATGCCTTAGCTTTATGGAATATTATCCGAGATGCTTTAAATTCACAGCACAATTTCTCTAAAATCCCGGCCCAAAAAATAAAGACACTCCCCTGCTGGCTGTAGCCTCGGTGCCTCCTTTAGATGATGAATTTTTCCCCGAGGAGGAAATGGAGTTGGAGGAGGAAGTGATTGGGTATCATAAGCGAAAAAATCCTGGTAATGTTGCCAAGGTACCTCCTACCATACCCTTTACTAGAAATAAGGTGAAAACACCGAAATTCACATCTGCATATGTGTCTCCGGCTAATGTAGATATGCAGGGAACCAGAAAAAAAGACTGAGAAAGAGGGAGATTTTACCTTGTCTTCTTGCTTTCCAGTAATTTATAAGGAAGAAGGCACAGTAGACGAGGCACCTCACTGGGAGCCGCTATCATATAAATTAATTAAGGAACCTAAAGAGGCTTGTACTCGGTATGGTCCTATGGCTCCTTATACTGTTATTATTATGGAACAATTTGCCACTTGGTGGATGACACCACAAGATTGAGGACAACTTGCTAAAAGCTGTTAGTCAGGAGGAGCCTATTTACTATGGAAAACTGAATTTGAAGATCAGGTAAGGATCCAGAGGGCTGTTAACCAGCAGAGGGATCCAAATCAGTTTCATACTTCTAGCAATATGTTGTTAGGAAAAGGATTATATGAGTCAGTTTACAGTCAACTTATCTTACCCAAGGAAGTTTTACTCCAGGTAAATTCTTGTGCAAGTGAGGCTTGAAAGAAGTTACCTATTAATTCTACTCAGACTACCTCATTATCTGATCTTCAGCAGAAAACAGATGAAACTTACGAGGATTTTCTCTCTAGACTCACAACAGCAGTAAATAGAGTAATCTCTAATGCAGAAGCAGCAGATATCCTTATTAAACAGTTGGCTTTTGAGAATGCTAACAGTACTTGCCAAGCTTTGATTAGACTGATTAGAAGAACAGGACAATTAACTGATTATATCGGGCAGTGTGCTGATATTAACCCTGCCGTTATGCAGGGTATGGCAATAGCCGCCACCTTGAAGGGAGAAACTTATGTGCAATTTGTGCAGGGAATGCAAAATGGTAACAATAAATCAAAAAACAGCTCGGTTTTAACTTGTTATAACTGGGCAGCCTGGCCATATTAGTAGGGACTGCCCAGCTAAACAAGGGTTGCAGGAAGCCCTGATGCACCAACCTAATGAGAGCTCTCAACCAAAGTATCTGTGTCCTAGGTGTCAGAAGGGATTTCATTGGGTTAGGGATTGCAAATCCAAATTTCATAAAAATGGCACTCTGTTAACTAAATAACGATCTATGGTGCCGATTCCGGGAAACGGGCAGAGGGGCCAGCCCCGGCCCCAAATAACAATAGGGGCAGCTTCCAGCATAAACTCGTTTGTTCCCTTTGTCCCATCTCAGAATTCATCAGAGCCACCCGAGGGATCACAGGACTGAACCTCTGTTCCTCCACCACAACAATATTAACTCCAGATGTTCCAGTTAACCCAATTCCAATGGGAGTGAAGGGCCCTCTCCCAGATGGAATAGTGGGTATAATATTAGGAAGAAGTTCCTTGTCTCTACAAGGAGTTTCTATGATTCCTGGAGTGGTGGACTCTGACTACACAGGGGAAATCCAGGTACTTGTTGCTCCCCCTAGCAAAACTGTACAATTTTATGAAGGTCAAAGAATAGCTCAGTTACTACTCTTACCTTATCATAGAATGGGCAAGTCTCTAACCGATAAGCCCAGGGGTGACTCTGGATTTGGCTCAAGCAATTTCGCTTTCTGGTTTCAGGAAATTTCTAACTCCAGACCTCTAAAAGATTTATATATTCAGGGAGTTAAAATTAAAGGTCTGCTAGATACAGGGGCTGATGTTTCTTGTATTGCTGGGAAAGACTGACTGTCTTCCTGGCCAACACAAGTAGCCCCATCAGGACTCATTGGTATTGGTCGAGTGCCCTCTGTAGCCAAAAGGTCTCAAATCTTAAATTGGACAGATAACAAAACTTCAGAAACCTTTTGTCCCTACATCATTCCTTCCATCCCCATTACACTTTGGAGATGCAATATTCTTGCTCAAATGGGCATGCTTCTGTATAGTCCAGATGACAGGGTGTCAGCGCAAATGCTACAAATAGGATGTGATCCCTTAAAGGGGCTTGGAAGGAACAGACCGGGCATAAAAGGACCTGTTCAGGTTGTAGAGAGGAAAGACTGGTCTGGTATTGGCTTTTCAAATTTGCCCTAGGGGGTATTGTTCCTGAGGCTGCTGATCCCATTACCTGGAAAGATGATAAACCAGTTTGGGTGGAACAATGGTCCATGCCCTCAGAGCAACTTAAGGCAGCAAGAGAATTAATACAACAGCAGTTGGAGGCTGGCCATATAGAGCCTTCTACCAGTCCTTGGAATACTCCTATATTTGTTATAAAAAAGAAATCTGGAAAATGGAGACTTTTACAGGATCTAAGAGCCATTAATGCCATCATGGAGGCTATGGGTGCATTGTAGCCTAGGCTGCCATCTCCAGTTGCTCACAGGATGCGTCAACTCCTGTTTGGATTCCTGATTGATTTATTCGAAATACCCCCGCTAACCTGAAGACTGAGATGGGTGGCATGGACCCTGTAGACTCAAAGGAATAGACGTGGAGCAATGCCTACCAACCATTACATGCTGAATAGGATTTGCCACACTCGGCTAAACAAGAATTGCACCATCCACCCTGCCAGTCAGAGGAAGAAGGAATACTGACACACCAATTGAGAGAACTTTCATTGCAGAACAAAAACTTCCCTCTCAGATTATCCCAAAATCAAGACAACACACTATCAGATGCTGTCTAAAAACTATAACAACGTCTTCAGCGTCCGTTGTTCCCAATTACCAGCATGGGAGCAAATAGAATTTCTGGCAGAAGAAGCAGGAGATATGGTAACTTCACAACATGCTAAAAATGTAAACAAAAGAAAGGTTTTCACTTCCTTTGTCCTCTCCTATTCCTCCTATAACTTCAATTCCTGCTTTTCCTACTATTCTTGTTTCTTGTAATCTGTTCTGTGAATCCCTTTGCCTTTATCTGGGAAGGAAGGGCAGGTGTCCACGGCCGTGGCACCTAGCTCTGACTTTCAGTCTTTCTCTTTAACCTTTGGAGAAGGGGCAGGTGCCAAAGGCCACGGCACCTGTCCCTAGCCTCCAGTCTTTCTCTTTTACCTTCAGAGAAGGGGCGGGTGCCAAAGACCACAGCACCTAACCCAGCCTCCAGACTTCTCACCCATCTTTTTTTTCCACCCACATGTCTCTTCTCCACATGTCTCTTCTCAAGCTGGTGGCTCAGACAAAGGACTTATGAAGGAAGCTCTTGTTCACCTCCCATTTGTTTCTAACAACACTGAGAAGGACTGGCTGATCATTTCACAAGATTCTGGATATCCAATATGGAGAGACTGTATTTATGACTCTAAAGTGGACTATTTTTTACCCTGTGTAAAACTCGACCTTATACTTCAAGGTTAGATGGGGAAAATCTCATCTCTGCTAGATGGCATATTAATGAATGGGTACCTCCAGTGTCAACACTGACCATAAAACGTCAAAATGATGTTTATAATTTGTCTTGTAAACCGGTGTATTAACTAATTGTTTAACTGATGTTTCTTATAAGGGATTTGTTGTTCTCAGACAGCCTCTTGTGAATATGGTTTAAAAACACTGTCAGAAAAGATTTTTGGAGTTACAGCCTTAATAGCTACTTTTTAGCTGTAGCATTACCTAAGGAAGTTCATACAGCTACGTTTGCTGATCAGCTATCTAAAAACATTTCTATTGCCATAGCTATTCAGGAAATCATAGACCAGAAATTAGAAAGTAAGGTTAATGTTTTACCAGTAGGGCAAGAACTTGTGACCTTAAAAATAAATTGGCTCTCCAATGTCACTCTGAGTTTAAATCTGTCCATACTTGGGACAAAGTAACTTGGAATTTGGAACCATTCAGACCTGAGTATAGACCTTACTGAATTACATCAAGAAATTCAGGCATCATTTGCTAATCAAAAATCATTAATGTCTATACTCATCAATGTGGGCATTTGCAGAGCAGTGATTCTTTTGTTTCTGTGTTTACTCCCAATCATCTTCAGAGTACTAAAGAAGAGCAATACGGAGTTTCATAGTTTCATGCTAAAAAATAAAAAAGAGGGAGATGTTGGGAGCTGGCCACGGAGGCCCACTGAGCGTTAGGGATCAGGAAGGGCCATTGACCCCAAGGCCACTAGGATGCATTCAGGAGCTATTGACCCCATTTCCTCCCCCTTTCTACTCAGCACTAACGAGATTAAGCTCCTGTGAGCTCAAAACATAAAAACTCTGAGACTGGGATGAACACAAGCTAACTTTAGAAGCTCATTGCTCCCATTCTTCCACAAACTGCAGTTTTGGCTTTCACACAACTTATAATTCAAAACTTGGGTCACATCTAAGAGCCTTAGTATTGGTCACAGGCTTCTGGGTCATGATCTTAGGATTTATTGAAGTTGAATAAATGGATTAAGGTTTCATTGATTAGGTTATGGGATTATACCTGAAAGAACATCTGGTGGGTGGGGAACGCCCCTCACACACCCGACTGTGTATAAAAGACCAGTTGTAATTCCCATTAAACGGCTTCTGCACTAGACTGGGATCCAGGCTCTCTCTCTTTCTCTCTTTCTTCTTCCCCCTAATCGCTGATGCTGTCTCCACCTTTGGGGTACCCTGAACCCGGCTGGAGCTGGTCTCTGGCAAAAAACTAATAAAATACCTTTACATATGATTCTGACCAAAGGTGGACACAGGCACTGATGTAAAAGGAAGAAAGAAAAAAAAAAAGAAATATGTGTGTGTGTGTGTGTGTGTGTGTGTGTGTGTACACACATATATAATAAATAAGTGAAAAAATATATAAATGTATGTAATCTTCACAGAGGGCACTAGGACCATCTTGGTGACTGAGCAAGAAGAGAACCATCCAAATCGAATTATGCTTTGACAAATTATAACCATGTTAATTATAGTAATCATGACCAATTTTATTACAAGGAATTTAAAGCTTACCCTTAAAGTAAAACGATTGAAAGCCTGGCTACTGCAAAAAAGAGAATCTGAGTTTTCTCCTCTAAACTTATCAAGATAATGAGATCACAGACCACTACTATGATAAGTTCAAGAATGATAAAGTAAGACTGAGAGAAGCTGGAGGGTACTGGAAAATGTGCCTATTTTTAACTTTGATGAGTATAGGATATCATGTAAATAGAACACACGAATGTACACATACCATACTCACTAGAAGCCCACCCATTTGTTAATAGGTAGGTCTAAAAACTGGGCCTCTGTAGTTCTACTTTTTACATGCTGGGGTTGTGACTGAATTTGTAAATTTTTTAGACAAAACAAAGTATAGTTCTTTCAAATGAACAAGCAGTGAGTGTTCTGTGAACTTCCCGCTGATGTGTTTTCCCACTTAAGTCAGCAAAAAGAAATATATGTGGAGTGTGAAGTTTTATTACATGTATTTCAAAAAGTATTTATTCCATAATTTCTTTTATTCAAATAGCTGACTTGGGACTCAAAATCTCATTATTCATTGAAATCTAATTTGGAAAATCTAGAAGGTACCATAAAAACCATTTTCTGGCTTTTACAAACTTGCTTTATCCATTCGTTTAAAAATGTATTTCAATGTTTAGCATTTTAACTTTTATTTTATTTGCTAAACAAACTTAAGCAGGTGGCTGAAAATATTTATAAGCAATTTTTACCTAATAGGTAGACTTGCTATAAAAACATGTGTTCACCCATAACAGTTAATAATGGTTATCTGCAATTGTGGTACTTTTAAGACTTGAATTAATTGTTATGAAATACTGATCAAAATCTTGGTGAATAAAAACAATGTTTATGCAAGATATTTATGTCTACAGATATTATGGGCATGAATCTTAATACTGTCAAAAATGTACCTAGACCACTTATGTACCCCATTCTGACTTGTACCCCCCATCTTTAAAATAAATTTTAAAAGAACTATGAGCAGTTCATATATTCTGGGTCCTTTGAATGTGCCCTTAGATTAATCCATTCTGTCAGGGCCCTTGATCTATATTGCTATATTGCTTTGCTTAGCCTGTTCCCATTGGAATAATCATTACTGAACTTTATTTGGGCATTATAGCATTAGCCACATGAGAGCATGGTGCAAGCACATCCTTTAGAAATTCATTTTTAAATTATCTGTAGAGGTTTATTGAAGGAATTGCTCATTACATGACACACTTGCATATTCATTTGTTCTTGTCTCAGTCTTTGAAATATGTGTGCATCACCTAGTAATCAGTTTATATTTAAGTTATGGACACGGAGAATTGTGCAATTGATCTTATTTTGCTTTCCCACTTTCTGTTAGAAAGTACAGAACCATATTTGTAACCCACCTCATGTGAGTACATTGCATGTTTTGACATTTCATGTACCGGTCTTATTCTTACAATCTTGTATTATTCCCTTGACCTTATTTCCTTTGAATTCCTTCCCTATTAATTTTATTATTATTACATGATTTTTCTGTTAAGTACTAAAATTTTTCTTTGGTCGTTAAGGCATTTTATACAAACATCATAAAATAAATATTCATCTATGCATTCATTCAATAAGTATGTATTGAGAACTTACATTATACCAGGACTTGTATAAAGGTGCTGGTTTTATAATGGAGAATAAGTAGCTTTAAAGAACTTCTCTTATAGATGGAAAAACTTATTCAAGCAAGTAATTATAATATAAAGCAGTAAGTATCATCATATGTACAATGTCCAGGAGCAGCATAAAGTAGAGAGTAATCAATTCTCTTTCAGAGGAAAGGTGTTGTGTCAGTCAAAATCCTGCCAAGAAAAATGTCATTCACAAACTAGATACTTTCATAGGAGTTTTAAAACAGGTATTATTTGAAAGGGCCCAAGAAAGAGTTAGGAAGAGATGACGCAAGTCCCTGAGACTTGCAACAACAGAGAGCCTTTAAACACCTGGACCTGAAGAGGCAAGAGGGAAAGTGGCTTCAGGAATCCAGAGAAGATATGTGCTCAGAAAGAGCACCCTAAAGGAGAGTGAAACAGTACAAAGGGCTTTGCAAAGAGGGAGCCAAGAGAATAAAAGCTCTGACCTCACTTGACCCTCCTCCTCTTCTCCCATCTTCCACTGCCTCCCGTTAGACAAACTTAACAGGAAGCCAGAGAAAAAGTGTATTAGTTCCCTAGGGGTGCCATAATAAAGTACCACAAACTAGTTAGATTTAATCAACAGAAGCTTATTGTCTCATAGTTCTGGAGGCCAAAAAATCAGGTGTCAGCAAGTTTGGTTCCTTGTGAGGTCTGTGAGGAAGAATCAGTCCCTGATTCTTTCCTAGGTTCTAGTAGCCTCAGGCATTGCTTGGCTTGTAGATGGGATTCTCTGTCTCTTCACATCATTTTCCCTTCTTTCAAATCTGTCTTTGTGTCTAAATTAATGCTTTTTTAAGGATACCAGTCATATTGGATTAGAGCCCACCCCAAAGACCTCATTTTAACCTGATTACCTCTGTAATGACCCTATTTCCAAAGAGATCAGATTATTTTAGGGGGAGGGAACAAAATTCAACCCATAACAGCAAAGAATTCCATTAATGTAATGTATATATTAAATAATAGCATCATTTTACTTATTATTGATAGATACGGCCTAGCAGTTTTCAATAATCTGCTAATCAACTACGTTATTAAAGAATGGAATCATTATCTTTGGCAGAATACTTTTATAGAGTATTAGGGTAAAGATTTTTTCAATTTAACTAAAAATCAGAAGAATTTAATTGAGCCTCACTGGTCATGGATGAAATTCATTTACTAAGTTTAAACTGTTTCTAAATTTTAAAGACTAAAAGAACCATGATTTTTAAATTTTATTCAACTACATCCTTTTTATCTTACTTTACAGTCATACTGCTAGAAACCTTGATTTTATTCTATTATCTTAAAATATAGAAATTTACTTTCTTAAAAGTCTTCCTAATTTGATTCCCCTAAATTATTACAAAAGCCATCTACCCAGAATTAGTTTTACCTTTATTACCTTTAACTTCATTTTAGGCCACATATTTAACATTACTGTGTAAATAATTAAACACCTGCGACAATTTCAACAGGTTATAGACATGATCATTAAAATTTTTGTTCAGGATCACTACTTTGTGAAAAATTCATGTGAAATATATTCATCTGAATTAACTCATGCATTGTACAAAATAAAACCACAGTGTGAACCTTAACATCAATTTCACATTATAAACATTAACCAGTACTATACTCATACAACAATAATTTAGAAGGAAATGCAATGTGAAGTGAAATTCAATTTTGTTTAAATTGTCTGCAGTTTTACCCAAAAAATACTTTGACTTAGTAGAAACTCTTAAAATGTGAATCTCTTTTCATTAGCAAACTGAAAAATAAAATTTAAATAAGCACTTATATGCTAACCTCAATCAAAATAGAAAAAAAATCAAAATTTTTTCTAACTTTAAAAGAAAGCATGTGAAGTATAACAGTTTTTAATATAAAACTAAACTTGTTTTTGCTTTGTTTTTTTTTTAGTTGGAGTCTCACTCTGTCGCCCAGACTGGAGTGCAGTGGCTGCTCCCGGCCACCACAGCCTCGACCTGCTGGGCTCTGGCGATTCTTCCGCCTCAGCCTTCCAAGTAGCCGGAATTACAGGCATGCACTACCACGCCCGGCTGGTTTTTTTGATTTATTGTAGAGATGAGGTCTCGCTGCCCAGGCGGTTCTCGAACCCGCGGGCTCAGGCAATCCACTCACCTCAGCCTCCCAAAGGCGCGGGATTATAGGCTGAGCCACCGAGCCCGGCTACACTAAACTTGTAAAAGAAAAGTAGATTTGCCTGCAATTAATATACAAAGAGAAACAAGGCAGTATTTTATTTTGCTTCTAAATTAGAGATGGTTTAACATAGACTTCAAGTAATTTTAATGACGATATGAAGATGAAGAAAGTACTAGGTTACATTTCTTCCTCCTAAAGAGCTAGGAATTTCATGGCAACCTCTCCTGTACTGCCAGTTCACAGGATCTTTCCTTCTCAGTTCCTTATCTTCTTATTGTTGGCCTTGCTTTAAGTTTTAATCTATTCCAATCCAGGTTACTATGCACAAAGAGGTTTCTTGCATGTTATCATATTTAGTTATCACATTTAATCTCTCTGGCCCCCCGAAGTATGCTCTGTGATATTTTCTCCAATTATCTGAAAAGGAAAGGGAAGCTAAGTAAAATGTGTAAGACCTAACTTGGGTTTCAGTGCTCTACCAGAAAGTTTTCCTCCTCTGCTCATCACCCTCCCACCCGCCCACACACTGATATTCATATCCTTTCACACATAGACTGAGATAGATACTCTTCCTCTGGGCCCAGAAACTTCCTTCACATTATAATCATCTCTTTTCTTGTCTATTGCTCTGAATAGAAGGTAAGGAGACTGACGGCAGAAAACATCATGTATTGATTTTTATATTTTCACTTACACGTCATGTTGCACACATTCAATTAATACTTAGTGACTTAACTTTCTGAAGGTGACGTGGCCAGTAATGGGGGGAATAAAGTCTAAACCAAACTATATTTGATTTTAAAGTCACGGCTGACTTCTTAACCCAAGCATACTCCACAGTTCTGGGGCTGGGGGGGGGGTATATTAAATTAAAAATGAAATCAATATGTTTACTTTAGTTCCATTAATCTATTTGGTATTCTAAATCTATAAATAAATTTAGGGTAAGCAATGAAAATCTTCACCTATATGCTAGAGTATTCTTAAATATTGAAGACAGAAAGATGAACTGTTTATACAAGCTGATGTAACATATTCTAGAAGGATATTTTTCTTCCAAATCTCTGTCTGACCTACCTTTCTTAAATCTCATCGTTATTGGTTCACGCTTTAAATTAAGGTTCTCTGCTCTGGCAGGCATCTAATAATAATAATAGTATTCTTGTGAAGAATACTACAAATAGCTTATATTTCATATGTATGATATTTTTGTTATAGCGAATGTTTTATCCTAGGGCTGACTAATTGTCTCTGTGCACCATTACTGTAGATAAGCTGGCTTTCATTACTGGGTCTAACTAGGTGATAAATATTTTGATACTATTCTTTAAAAAATATATTTTCACTTTTATTTTGGTTATTCAGATAAGTTTAAAAGGAGGGAAAAGTTGGTATCATTATATCAGTTTTATCAATGTGGTATTCAAATTTCAGGGAGGTAAAGTAACATTCCAAAAGCTCATGTTGCTAAACAAATGTTAAAAATATATAAAAATAGGCAAAAATCTTTAAAATGAGAAAGTGAAAATACACCAAATGTTTCTTTCTAAAGTTTGCCTTATAGCCCACAGTATCTTCAAAATCTATGCACTCTGACAAGATAATTCTTTCAAAATGTCTTTGCTTGTAACTTTGAGTCTCAATGATAAGAAAAGTATAGACCACATCACTAAAATTGAAAGCACAGGTTCTAAAGGGAAGTCTAATTGACATGATAATTAAAGATCACAGATATGATTAAGAGTAAAAGTAAGCAGCATTTCGTAAGTTGCCATTAGCTTTATGGATTTCAAAAGTTGCATAGGGGCAAATGGGACAAGAAATATCCTTCTCTTAGACTGAATTCAAACATACCAAATAATGGCTTCTACTTTTGAGCTTTAAAATTAAAAGCAGATAATTATCTCCTCCATTCCAGTGGGTTAATATTTTTACTGTTCCCAAGGTCCTTTTCACACAGTATAAAGAAGAAAAAGTTAATTGTGATACATTAGCACAATATTATTTTTTCTAGTTTAATATGTTTAAGCACCTCTTTCCTAAACATTTTTTTTTACTGCACACTAACTTAAAAGAAAGCAGAACTCACTGTCTCTCTCACCTCACTACTTTACTCTTCCAATATTTATGAGCTAATTAGTCACTGATTGGGTAAATAATGAATAACAAGAATGAATCAGATACCAGGTAAAGCCAATTTTATGGTTCCATTAAAGAATTGAGAAGTGGGGAGCTGGTATAAAGGTCTCTATGGAAGGTTATTGTAATAGTGAAGCTGTCCAGTGTATTTTATTTTAAAAGTAGGCTCTGTTCACCTAAAATGTGTCAAAGTAAGAAAGGAAATACTAAATAGCTTGGGGAAAGGCATTAGCAATTAATGACAACTGGTGAAAAATTCAGAAATTGTGACTTTACTGAAGCTAAGTCATGTTGATAAAATCTAAATGGTGGAATCTTAAGCAGAACACCAAATTGAAGCAAAGAAAATCAAAAGCACCCACATGAATTTTAAAAGAGATGAAAATAAACATTTTCTCATAAGGTAAACTCTGAAGTAAATCTAGTATTTCCCAAAGTTGCCAAATCACCTTTTTTGTTTCATTATAAAGATTTTGTTACAATTTCACAGCATCATCAGTTCCAACTAGGCAATTTTATACCCTTTGTTTTTTATTGTTAGGTTAATTTTTTATGTATTTTACAAATTTGTTAAAATCTTCCCATATCAAGGTGATAAATTATAGATGTGACTGTTGTACAGTATTTTAAGTATCTTAAGGCTACTTTAGACTCCTAAATAAAGAATTCTGGATTGCTCTGTCTCCTCACATACTTAATTTTTATCTGCACTGTTATAACTATTATGTAAACATACATAATAATAGGAATACATTAGAAGAAAGACACTGCAAATGAGCCAACACTGACCTAGAAGTCAGAGTATTCTGTTTGAGTATAAACTCAGTGTTTATTGAATCTGTAACCCAGGTAAAAGTTTTGCTTTTTAGCTCCCTGTTTTGAGTAGCGAGGTAAATCGGGTCCCACTCCTAAATTATTGTTTTCACACATGTTTGAAAATATTGTGTAAATCATATAGCACTAAATACACTAAAAATTAAATGAAGACCTGTTTCAAGTCACATTATATAACAATGATATTAATTTTCAGGAAGCATGAGGAAAGTCACATATTGAAGTATGTTATTTTATGGCTTTGAGGCAATGATGTGTTATATATTTTAACATGCTAAATGATTTTGGAGCATTTTCAAATAACTTAAGTGAAAAAACTAATTTTATCTGTATTTGAAAGAATAAGTCATTATTCTTATGTAGACAAGAGATGATTCTTCATCTAAA
>JAPVLO010003972.1:0-18789 GCA_027257055.1 Cephalopachus bancanus
TTCAATGGGGCCTGGGTTGATATGCTGGAGTTTGCAAGTTTTGCATCACTGGGAGTAGAAGACTGGTAAGAAACCTGGAGTCTCTTCCTCTGGAACCTTGGGAAACTCAAGCATTTCCAAAGATCCCAAGCTATCTCCTGTTACCAAACCATGACAGGATACTCCATAAAAGGGTAAGGGTCCTGAGAAAATGCAAGTCATAGACCAGAAAACCAATGGCAGTGCTGTCAAGGAGTGTCCACCTCCATCCATGTATGAGCTGCCACCACCTGGGAAGGTCAAGTTAGTGCCTTTGCCCTGTCCAATCCCAGAAAAACCTCAAGCTCAATCTGCTTCTCAAGGACCACAATCTCTGCCTATACATAAACCTGCTGTGCCTCACTCTGTCAGGCCTGGTTCTACTAACTCAGTTTCAACTCCTCTAGTCAGTCAATACCTACAAGCTCCTACCAACACACACTTGATAGGTTCTCCCAGACCAACTCAGCCTATTTCAACCAATGCAACCTAACCAAGCTTCACAGATTCTACCCAGTCTACTATCCCTCAGTCTGTTGCTTTTAGGCCTGCACCCTATAAATTATCATCTTACAGTTCTTTCCACAATAAGCCTATTTCTCCTCTGAGACCAAGCTCCAGTCACCACTGAAGTTTCAAAACCAATATCTACTCCAGGACTTTAGCCATCAACCGATTCTATACAGGAAAACCAATGTTCCTGAACCAGTAATGTCAGCACCCATTACAGAAGAGTAGAGGCCAGAGTGTGAGGCCATGAAGGAGCAGGCTCAAGAAGAGTATGAAAATGCTGCTAAATACACCTCTTTGTGGAAGTGCAGTTTTCATTGAGAGGAAAAAGATACAGAAATTGCTCAATACTATGGTTACACAATAGTACAACCACCAAGATTGTTGGTATCACCTTGGGTACCAGTTGGTTTCCACATATACGATAACAGATAATGATTCTCTATTTATTTTGATATGCTATAAAATTAAAGAATGTAATATAATTGATCAGCATATGACTAATAAAGATGTCTTTTGAGTTTTGATATTGTGTTAACTGTGTGGTTTTTCTTTGGTGAAGGTGGTAATAAAAGACTGCATCAGAAAGAAGAAACTGAAAGTTGGACTGGAAAATAGGGAAAAGAGATGACACTTGAGAAAGGGAGGATCCTGCTCCAGGTCTAAAATGAACAAAAGGAGAGAGGTTTTGTGGGCTAATGAAAAGAATCAGAAGTGGGGAAAATAGCAGAAGTTAGGTGCAGAGTCTGAGGTTAGGGCTGAAGAATAACATTTGGATAAAGTTGAATATGGCACAAGCTGAGGGTGACCATACGAATTGACAAGAATTGTAAACAAAGTCTCTTATGGAATATGGCCTTATGTCTCATGGCCTACCAGGCCCCTATTTTATAAAAAAAAAAAAAAAGATTTAGGACACATCATCAATAGATTTGGGCTTCGTTGACCATACATGATTATAGCAGAAAAAGGTGAATTCAAAACACAGGGGAACCTACCAGGGGAGTGGCAAGACCTCACAGCAATTCTAGGGCAGCTGATAACCTGGGGATTTGACAGTTAACCTGTCACACAGCATGGAAACAGTCAGAATAGGGGCTGGAATATAAATCATGATTTAATTAACAATGATGACCAGGCCAGTGAGAAGCAGAATCAACTTTCAAACTGACATGAAAAGCCTGTATTATTGTACCACTTTACTAATAATGTTTAACAATGAGCTTTGGACACACTGTATGCAAAGAGGCAAGGCCTCAACATGAGGCTTATGGTAGCTCCTGAAGTCCTCAGTGATTTCAAGCACCTGTAGTGTCCAACCTGATTTTCAGGACAAAGGAAGATATCTGCACATTTTATAAAAAAAAAGATTTAGGTCCACAAGATCAAACTTTTGGAAGGGCCTAAACCTTAAGTTGCTCCCCTCTATGAACCCAGCATGGGCAGCCTTCTTGCACTGTTGCCATCAACCAAAGTGGACAAGAAAAATTGGCTTGGTATGTTCATTTCCACAGGATAAGAGAGGTGGGAGCACTTGCACAAAAGCTGCAGGACACAGGTGTGTTGTGACCTAGAGGCATTCCCTGGTGGGCCTCAGGCTTAGCAGGAGGAAGAGAGAGTTGAAGCAGTGGGGGAAGGATGGGAAAGTAGTGGAGAGGGCACAGGGAAGGATGGCGTAGCACACCTCCACCATGGAAAAGTCAGTAATTTACTATTGTAAATTATTTTTGAGATATAATTTACATAAACTTCACTTCAAGTATGTACAATTCAGTGACATCTGGCCCATTCACAATGTGGTACAGTCATCACAACCATCTGACCCATAACATTTTTATCATCCTTAAAATAATCCCCTGTACCTGGTACCAGAGAATCAGTCCCTATTTCCTCTTTCCTCTGAAATTATTTATTTTTATCCCACTGTGTGTATCCTGAGTTATGGAATAATCTGCCCCACTGATGATTTGGAATATTACTTTTATAGTATACTACATTTGTGTATATACTTTCCGTTTCTTCCTCATTGCACTGTTTTTTTTTCCTTTTATGCTTACCATTTCTGCAGAATCCTTTTTATCTTTTTGAATTTTAATAATTTCTTACTTGGTTTTTAAGACATTATCCAGTATGTTCCTTCATGCATGTTCTTTTTAGGTTTTCTTTTCCTGCATGCTGGAAGTTTTACATTTTAAATTATATTTCTATATTTATAACATTATTGTATTTTAGCGATGTGGGGTACAAGCTAGTATTAGGTACTTCCATAGTCTACATGCAGATGAAGTTTGGTCCTCCAGCTGGTCCTGACTTCCCCTGTTTTGGGACCAGGTACCCTTTTGTTTTGTTACATATCCTATTCTCCCTCCCTGCCCTTCTCTCTCCCTCTTCTGTGACTGCTGATCCCTAACTTGTGCTTTTCTGATTAATGCTCATGTTCGCTTGTAAGAACATATGGTATTTGGTTCTTTGTTTCTGTGATAGATCACTAAGTATAATGGTGTCCAACTGCCTCCGATTTATTGTGAAGTCCAGGATTTTGTCCTCCTTTGTGGCTGTGTAATACTCCAATGTGTATATGTGTCATATTTTCTTTGTCTAGTAAACTTTCAATTGGCAGTAAGGATGGTTCAATGTTTTTGCAATTATGAACTGTGCAGTAATAAACATGCATGTGTAGGTATCTTTTTGTAGAATAATTTATGTTCCTCTGGGTATAGTCCCAGAAAAAGGATTGCGCAAGGTTTCTTGTTCTTTTAGAAATTGCCACACTATTTTCCATAGAGTTTGAACAAGTTTGCACTTTCACCAACAGTGTTGAAGCATTCCCTTTTCTCCACTTTCATCCTAGCCGCTGTTGTTTTATTTATTGAGGATGGCCAACTTTGCTGTTCTCTCAATGCAGTTTTAATTTGAATTTCTCTGATGAATAGTGAGGACTGAGCATTTTTTTATTGACTCTGTTGTCTGCTAGCATGTCTTCTTTTAAGAAGTGTCTATTCATGTCCTTTACTTTTTTTTTTTTTTTTTTTTTTTTAGTTGGAGTCTCACTCGGTCGCCCAGACTGGAGTGCAGTGGCCGCTTCCGGTCACGGCGCCTCGACCTGCTGGGCTCCGGCGATCCTTCCGCCTCAGCCTTCCGAGTAGCTGGAATTACAGGCATGCGCTACCACGCCCGGCTGATTTTTTGATTTATTGTAGAGATGAGGTCTCGCTGCCCAGGCGGGTCTCGAACCCGCGGGCTCAGGCAATCCACTCACCTCAGCCTCCCAAAGGCGCGGGATTACAGGCTGAGCCACCAAGCCCGGCTTCTTTACGTACTTTTTAATATGTCTGTTTTATTTCCTTTCAGCTTGTTTGAATTCCCTATAAATCCTGATGTTAGGGGCTTGTCAGACACATAATTAGCAAACATTTTTTTTCTCATTCTGTGGTTGTCTCCCCAGTGTTGATGGTTTACTTTTTTGTATAAAAGTTTTTCAGTGTGATGAGGTCCCACTTGTCTGCCATAGGTTTTCTGACATTCGCTTTTGGGGACTTGATTTTAAAAAAAATTGGTTGCCTACTCCAATGTGCATAATTGTGTTTGTATGTTTTCTTCTAGAATTCTTATAATTTGATGGTTTACAATTAGGCCTTTGATGGATTTAGAGTTGATTTTTATTTGGGGATAGGTAGGTATCCGGTTTCATTCGTCTTCATGTGGTCAGCCAGTTTTCCCAGCACCATTTGCTAAATAAGTTCTCCTCTCTCCAGCAGATGTTTTTAATGGCTTTGTTGGAGTTGGTTGAGAGATCAAGTTTTTGCTTCCAAAATCTCAGGTGCTGACAGTGGGCATATTGGTCAGATTCACCACGCAGAAGAGCCCTTTCCACACAATAAATGAACAAATGAGTTTTAAAAAAACACTTTATTAACATTTTTGAAACAGTTATATTCTAACCAATTTAAAATCCACAAGCATTTATAACTCTCAAATTTTCCACATAGTAAAACATCTTTCAATATTAGTTCATTTCTAATTTTAAAAAGACAAGTTACCATAACATAATTTACAAACATACAATTAGACACATTCAAAGTTGAATGAAAATTATAAAATATTCTTTAGAATTGGGGGAAACATCCAATAGATGTATAGTGGCCAAAAAGTACAAGTGGTATACATGCCTATAGACAGGGATGTTACAAAATTTGACATAATTTATTAGAAGTTACAAAAGCTATATACCTTATACATTTCACTTTCTGAAAGACAGAAATATGGGGTAATAACAACTCGATTGTAGTTAATGTAAGAAAATGTAGACCTGCGGGCTCAGTTGCTAAAAGTACAAGAATGACAAGTGGCCTTTTGGGGATGACTGAAGTGGATTGCCTGAGCCCGCAGGTTCGAGACCCGCCTGGGCAGCAAGACCTCATCTCTACAATAAATCAAAAAATCAGCCGGGCGTGGTAGCGTGCGCCTGTAATTCTGGCTACTCGGAAGGCTGAGGTGGAAGGATCGCCAGAGCCCAGCAGGTCGAGGCTGCAGTGGCTGGGAGCGGCCACTGCACTCCAGTCTGGGCGACCGAGTGAGACTCCAACTCAAAAAAAAAAAAAAGTAGACCTAGGCATAAAAGTGTTTCTACATAGAACTGACAAAGAGTAGGCCTTTGGTTAAGAATGAATCCAGCAAAAAGTAGAATGCCTTCACAAGTATGTAGTACCCTGGAGTGAAAATTTAAAAAGTAAGGAGTATTTGGAAAACTAAACACCTTGGTGGTTGATACTAACAAATCTACCAATAAGTGGTAGGGACCACATGTAAAGCAAAGGTTTAAAGAACACGAATCATTAATAAAACACAAACAAAAAAGACTACAGAAAGGGTAAGGAAAGGGATCACAGGGGAGAAGGTCTAAATATGTTATAATAAGACAAGTCCTGGTCATTCTGATAGGTTCAAAATGTAGGGAATGGGTCTCTGAGACAAAACAAGATGCTTACTTATAAAAAAGCAGGCTTTAAGCAATGGTGAAAACTTCATGCTAAGTTACACAACATTAGGGATTGTATCTCATTAGATTCTTCCTCCTACACTGAAGAAGTATTTAAGAGTTCAAGATGATGATGAGACTGTAAAGTTAAGTGGCTGAAACTGTGGAAAGAAAATAATTCTAGAGGCTGGGAACCACAACAGACAAAACTATAAGATGCCTTTGACTTAAGTTTATCTTGTGGGCTCCTTAACTCTTGTATCACACTTTCCTACGCACTGGCACTAGAGAAGGTACCTAGACAAATTGATCTAGGCATCCAAGAAATCTTGCCAACCCAAAGGGAAAAAAATTACAACTTTTCCCCCAAAATATTTGGTCTTACACTAAATGCAACATTTCAGTCCTATAGGATTTTAACGGGTGCTGTCATAGTTTTCCTACCAACTCCCGCCAACCAATCCTGTTAGCTTCTTAGGAATATGACCTCTATATTTGCCATCTCATATCTTTCAACTGTCTTCTTTGTGACATCATTCTCCCTCCAAACCTACCTGTACCTGGTAGAATTATGATGCAACCTTGGAGTTGTCTGGAATTACATTTGGATCATTGCAAGATACCAGTGACCAGTGTGACCAGCGTCTTTCCCTACTGACAGCATAGAGGAGACCAGAAGAGACACTAGAGGAAGGTCAAGGCATGAAGGGTATGATTTTAGGGGAAGACATTTCCCCATTTCTGCCTATTTTTGCTAGAAATGGATTCCAGCATCACAGGTAGACAATTGAAAGTGGAACAATTAGTTAAGCTTCCACCTGGGGACTGATATCATGATGATCTCCTAGCCAGAAAGGAACTGCTGAAATGTGCACTTAGCTGTCTTCCACAAACCTTCAAAACATTTAGGTCTTATATGCCTTACTCCTATTTCTTAGTCTTCTGGGTCAAGGCAGATTTGTCCTTCACAAAGTTCCCATAGAAACATGTTGTTCCTTTTCATCTAGTCCAGGTTAACAACTTTTAACTTAGTTGTTGACATAGGGATGTAATTCTTTAGCAGAAACTTTAACTGCTAACTAGAGGGAATATGAACAAAATAAAAACAAAAAATGGGTTAGTTTATAGTTTCTTTTAAAATATTTTCCTTCTCTTATATCTTTCTTTCTATCTCTGTTCTCTAATCTTGGTCATGTTCTTTCTTCTTTTAATAAACTTGCTGAACATTGTACCAGTCAGTGAGAAATCAAGAATTAAAAAAGGCAGAATTTTCTTCCTCTATTAGTCACAGTTGATTCAAAAATTAGCTTGACTGCTCCTTTTTATGGAATAACAAACCCTAGATCTATTTTTTAGCATCAGACTTAGGTATGCCAAGTCCCTCAGTCAGCTTATTTTAGTCTAAGCATCTCTTTGAGATTCCCAGAATCAAATCAAACACAGCTTATTTTTCTGTGGCATTTCTGTACTTGCAAGGCAATGTGCATGCATTTCTTGTAGCTGCCACCAGATAATGTCCAATGCTGGAGCCCATAATTTACACATTTTATTTATTTCAAATAAATTTATGCTAAAATTAGTTTTGCTTTCACTACAAAAAAACCCCTTTAAAATAAAATACAGTCATGCATCACACAACATATCAGCCGACAATGAATCGCATATATGACAATGGTCATATAAGATTAGAATAGCATATTTTTCTGTACTCTTCTAGATACACAATGCTTACCTTTGTGCTCCAGATATCCACAGTGTTCAGTATAGTTTCCTGCTGTTCTTTTTGTACAGGTTTGTAGCCTAAGAGCCATAAGCTATATCATACAGCCTTGGTATGTAGTAGGCTCCCCCATGGTCCCCAACCTTTTTGGCATCAGGGACCAGCTTCGTGAAACACAATTTCTTCAGGGACAGGGGAGCAGCGGGGGAGCATTTGATGTGCAGTTAAATATCATTGCTAAAGTTAATCTGTGTTTACAGCCATTCCCCAGAGCTAGCATCACTGCCTCAGCTCCACCTCAGATCATCAGGCACTAGATTCTCATAAGGAGTGCAGAACCTAGATCCCTCTCATTGGCAGTTCACATTAGGGTTTGTGCTCCTCTGATATTCTATTACCTCCACTGATTTGACAGAAGGCAAAGTTCTGTTCAACTTTTTCTGTGTGGCCCAGTTCCTAACAGGTCACCTACAGTTACAGGTCTGTGGCCTGAGGGTTGGGGACCCCTGAGCTACACCAGTTAGCTCTGCACAAGTACACTTTAGGATGTTTACACAACAAAATCATCTAACCATGCAATGTAGTTTTCAAAATGTATCTCGGTCATCAAGGGATGCATGATGGTGTAAATTGTTTAACAATTTGCTAATTACTAAATTTTGCATGCTCACAACCAACATTTGTGTGCTGCTTTATGATTTGCTAAGTGTGTTCACATTATCACTTCTTTAATGTTTCCAATAGTTCTTTGAGGTCAGTAGGGTAGCTACTTTCATTTACAACATTTTACAGATGACAGGATATTTAGGTAACATGGCCAAGGTCACACAAATACTAAGTGGTAGTATATAGATGTAAGACCTCGTCCCTTGATTTTATATCCCAAAACTTGTTTAACACAATAGAGAAGAAAAAGCCAGGTGAAAGTCCTGTACACTTTGACTAAAGTCCCAGTATTACAAATCATTACTCGGTTATCCTCCTCCTTGTTGTTTTTATGTAACAATTAAAGTTATGTTCTGAATTTGACATCTATATTTTCCAGGTGTTTTATGCCTGAGACACACATAACTTTCACTTTTCTACTCTGCAGTGTGAGATGAAATGTTAATTGCTTTCACTTTCTCTCTGAGTTCATAACTTGCACTTTCTCTCTAAGCTCAATATCTGTCCTTTTTTGTACAATGATAGGCTATCTCTCTTATTTTATTTTCCTTGAACAATAAGGACCCCTAAGTATGACAGTCATCTGACATGATATGTCAACACATGATATATCATTTCATTCTCAGAAAAGAAAAAAAAGCAATTTCCCTGGTAACCAAATTGCTATAGTCTCTTAGGAAGCTCAGCTATTATCATTGAATGCTCAGATTAATCTTTTTATTTTTAAAAAATCCAAACCATTTTTTCTCCCTTATGGACAATTTAATGATGATCTAAACATCAATTTAAAGACAGTTAACATGTGATATTCTCATGATCATCCACTCATGGACTAACTCATGACAAGTCAGTGGGATTATAGGTATGCTGAAAGAAAATACAGTAGTTAAGTTTATTGAGCACTGACTGGTTAACCGAAACTCTACTAACCATTTAAAGTTTCTTACAGCTCATTTAATCTTCATAAATCTTACTCAGTAGATATCTTTATTGTCTGCATTTTCAATAGTTCATTTTTCAATAATAAAGGAGCTAGGGTTAAGAAGAGTATAGGAGCCTAGGCTCCAGTGAGTGATGAAACTGATCCAAACTTGCCAGGAGGCAGGTCTGGGTCCACCTGATCTTCTGCTTATGCTGATCCATAGACTTGAGGATAAGCCAATCTGACTCTTTATTCTTCTAATTGATAAGCATCCCTACCACACTCCTTTTGTTTTCCATTTTAGGGCTAGTAAAGTGTCTCAACCATTATTACTCCACCTTTAAATTCTATTTTATAACAGGTAAAATCTGTGCACAGAAGCTCAGGGGGAGTGGATTCTAATGGATTCATGCTGATGCTGGTCCTGTAATGTTGGGCTTTCAGGGTGTTGTTTATTTCAGAAATTTAGCCTTTGTATTCTCATACTCTTAGATACGGGTAAGAAAAATTGCTCATAAAAAGAAGCATTTAAGTTATTGGGATCTTATAACATACATTTGAATGTATATACTAAAAATATAAAGATCATTGCGGATATTGTAGCTGCCTCAACTGTATTAAAACCATCATTTATTTACTGACTACCTATTATGAGTCATGTACTGTGCTAGAGATAAATGACACAGGAAACAGCACAGAAAATAAAGACACTATTGACAGCATTCATCTAAAATGTATTTACTGGATGCCTGTTTATGTGTTAGGTATCATACTTGTTGCTAGGAATACAAAAAATACTACAACCTGTTTTCTAGTTTTAAAAATCTCCCAGGATAGAGGGAAAGAAGATATAGACTCAGAAATAAAATATGGTGAGTGCTATGATGGAAGTAAAATTTTAGGTATTGTGGCTTTAGGGGACATTGTATATTGGGGGTGAATTGTGGTCTGAGTCTTTTTTTTTTTTTTTGAGTTGGAGTCTTACTCTATCACCCAGACAGGAGTGCAATGGCTGCTACTGGTCACTGCAGCCTCAACCTGCTGGGCTCTGGACATCCTTCCTCCTCAGCCTTCCAAATAGCTGGGACTACAGGCACATGCTACCATGCCCGGCAATTTTTAAAAAATTATTGTGGAGATGAGGTCTTTCCAAGTTGCCTAGGTGGGTCTCGAACCCATGGGCTCAAGCAGCGCACTCATCTCAGGCTCCCAAAGCATGGGATTTCAGGCTGAGCCACTGAGCCTAGCTTGGTATGAGTCTTGAATGAGGAAGAAGGGTTCTGTGTTTGAATGCAGGTCTTTCTTTTATTTGATGGAGTTCCTGGATTGATAATGAATTAACCCCTGTCTCCTCAGCCCATTAAGTTTTTCTCTCAAACCTCCAGCCTGATCACTCCCTACCCACTCCTCCCACTTCTACCCTACAAGCTGTGTCAGTATTTGACTGGGTCTCTGCCTCTTAATTGGGCTTCAGATTTCAGTGTATGGCCTGGGATGAGCTTACTTCTTAGTGAAACATCTCTCTCACTGACACCTCACCTTAGTTTCAGAACTGGCTCTCACCTGCCACTGCTCATAAGTACTTTGCTGGCACTAACTTTAGGTCATTCACCAGGCCACATGGACATGGCATTCCAGGAAAAGGAGAATCTTGAATGAACTTGGACACATAAGTGAGAAATAGCACAGTGTGTCCAAGTAATGGTAGCAGTTAGTGTGATTTGAGCTAAGGTCTGCAGAACAGGACAAAGGAGGGAGAACACTAGGCTAAAAAAGGAAATTTGGGTCAGGTTGAAAGGGCCTTGGCCTTGCTAGATTAGACTTAAAATAGTAGGCAGTATTATCACTAACAGGTTTGTGGCAACAGAAGAAGACAATTATATCCCTGCTTTAGGAAGATGACTTCAGTGGGGACATGAAGGTGGGACTGGAGGAGATTGCAGGGATAGGCAAGCTCCTTTTAGGAGATTTACCTTCATCTTAAAGGAAAAGCACACAGTGATTTCTGAGGTTTGGCAATGGAATGGAGAAATAAAGAAGATGGAAGTGATGGTTTCAGAGGTAAGACTGATGAAAAGTTTGGGTTAACTGAATGCAAGTTGGAGAAGGAAGGTTCAAAGAAGATGTCTCCTTAAGCCTATCTGGAGAAATTTATGCAATGACTGAGTGAGAAATATAAAAGGTGAAGCAGGTTGGAGACAGGAGAATCAGTTTTCTGAAGCATGTTGTCTGAGGACTGACAGATGAAGCAAAGTGGGTATCAGATAAGCTCTGGGAGTTAGCCACAGAATTTACCAGAGGCTTCAAGAGTTACTCCAGATTGATCCACGTCAAACCAGGATGAAATTGAACTTGGAGACTGAGTGACAGATATCAGGTCTCAAGGGGAGGGGATAAATAACTGATTTTCAACACTCACTGAACATCTAAATTACGTGGAAGCCTTTAAAAAATTAGCTTTGTTGAGTTACAATTTACATATCATAAAATTCACCCTTTTGGTTGACTTAGTGGCTCAGCCTGTAATCCCAGCACTTTGGGAGGCCGAGGTGAGTGGATTGCCTGAATCTGTGGATTCGAGACCCACCTGGGAAACTTGTCAAGACCTCTTCCCTACAATAAATAAAAAAAAAATAGCTGGGTGTGGTGGCATGCGACTGTAGTTCCAGCTAATTGGAAGGTTGAGGTGGAAGGATCGCTGGAGCCCAACAGGTCGAGGCAGTGGTGGCCAGGATTATGCCACTGCACTCCACTCTGGGCGACAGAATGAGACTTCAACTTAAAAAATAACAATAATATACAGAGCTCAGCCATTGCCACCCTGGGACATCACAACGGACTGGACAGTTACAGCGGTGCAAACAGTGCCTCCGCTGAAGCCACTCCCCCTGCTGCCGCTGCTGTTGCCACCACTGCCGCAGCCTCTGTGATGGGTAGCACATCACACCATCTGGGCCTGAGGTGATCGACATCAAACCCCTTCATGGAAGATCTTCTAGGATCGCTGCCACCCCTCCTGTGACCAAGACTGTCCAGCCCAGCCGCTGTAAGGCTCCTGTTGCCTGCTCAGAGGCAGGCAGCCATCTTGTTCCTATCTGGCCCCACCCCCTCTGGGGCGAGCAGCTGAGATAGCACCACCTGCTGGTGATTCAAGGTAACAACACCGAAACGGGAGAAACAAGTGAACGGAGGGTAATCTGAACTGTCCTTCAGAGCAGACCAGGGGCAACTGACCCTAACTGCAAAGTAATTTACCAGCTTGAAAAGAAAACTAGAAATCAGACCTGAAAGGACATTGGACTTAAACAAAATGTCTCAAGTGTGCTTCATTGATTCTATTAGTTTAATGACTTAACTCTATTCCTACTGTATTGTTCCCTTTTTTCTTTTTTCCTTTTCCTTTTCTTCTCTTTTCTTCTCTCTGTAAACCATATCTTTGAATAGAGGAACAGCACACTAACAAGGTGGTTGGTTAGCTTGTATGTTAGCATCACTATTTGTTTTAGTTTTATTTTTTATATTTTTGTATGAGAGTTGGTTCATCTGTAGCTGTGGTCTATTGTTTTTATCTGTTTCAGTATAGGCCTCTTTCTCTATTTGTTGTCACACTTGTTTGTTTCCCCCGTACTCCTCTATCTCTCCACTCCCCTCTTCAACCCACTATCTGCTCCATTCTCTCCGCTCTGCTAACCACATTTTACTTCAGGGAGTAAACCTATAGCCCCACTGCAGGGACAGATTCCAGGGCAGTGGGAAGTGGGTTCTACATTATCCACACACCTGTCAGCGAATACCAGGACCTGCAGACAGATTCTGAATCACAGCTCTCCCCTAAAGTAAATCTCAAAACTGCAAAAAGGACCACCTCCACTGTACAGTGCAACTTGAAAATTGAACAAAGTAAGAGGACATACACAAAGAATAGGAGATTGAACAAACAGAAGTAAAACCAATCCCCTTACCCCTGAATAACAAAATTAGAGAAGACGGTGACGTGGAGGGAAGGAAAAAGAAGGGAGGGGGAAAAACCACACAAATGAAGAAAAACCAAAAGAAGAATATTGGTCTTACACAGACCCCTGAGAAATCAGACACTGAGGAAACAGACTCTGGAACACAAACGATGAATAGTACTCAGAATGACTGGTTACATGCAACAAACCCAGACATCCAGACATTAATTGAGAGAATTTTTAAAATTGAGGAGAGACAAGAGAAAAATAGGAAGGAGCTGATGGCAGAAATGACAGCAGTAAAGAATACTGTGATGGAAATGAACAACAGACTAAGAGCATGGAAAGCAGATTCAGCCAAGCAAAAGGAAGAATCTCAGAGCTCAAAGACCAAAACACAGAGCTAACCCAAACTGTCAAAAGCATAGAAGAGAAGCTCAAAAAGACAGAACAAAACCTGCAAGAGATGAATGATCACTTCAAGACACCAAACCTAAGAGTAATTGGGCTTCCTGAGGCAGAAAGAGAAACGGAAGTCACACTGGAACAAACATTTCATGAAATCACTCAAGAAAACTTCCCTCATCTCATTAAGGATGACAAAATTCAAACACAAGAGATTCAGAGAACCCCTGCAAGACAACAAATGAGAAGACCCACTCCCAGACGCATAATAATTCGCCTAAACAAAGTAGCTATAAAAGGAAAAATCCTAAAGGCAGCAAGAGAAAAAGGCCAGACTACCTACCAGGGAAAACCAATTAGAATAGCAGCAGAATTATCCACAGAAACCCTTCAGGCCAGGAGAGCCTGGAGTCCTATCTTCAAAGTTCTAAAAGAGAAACAATTTCAACCAAGAATAACCTACCCAGCCAAACTAAGCTTCATTAGTGAGGGAGAATTGAAATCTTTTCCAGACATCCAGTCCCTAAGAACCTATGCTGCCACCAGAGCACCTCTATAAGAAACAGTTAAGAGAGTACTGAACACAGAAGAAAAAGAAAAAAGAACAACAGCATTCTTCACAAGAGTATAGGCAAAAGATTAAAAACACACATGAGCCAACTCCAAAACCCAAAGAAAGACACAAAACAAACAGGAACAACTCTGTAAGAACCTTATGACAGGGATCAACTCTTGCTTTTCAATTATTAGCCTAAATGTGAATTGTCTAAATGCACCCATGAAAAGACATAGAATGGCAAAATGGATAAGACATCATCAGGCAACAATCTATTGCCTTCAAGAGACTCACCTCACTAGAAAGGACACCCACAGACTCAAAGTAAGAGGATGGGAAAAAACTTTCAGGCTAATGGAATACAAAAGAAAGGAGGAGTAGCCATCTTGATTTCAGACAAAATACCCTTCAAGCTATTAAAAATCAAAAAAGACACATAAGGCCACCACATAATGATAAAAGGCTCAATCCATCAACAAGAAATATCTATCCTAAACATATATGCACCCAACATAGGTGTGCCAACTTTCATAAAGCAACTTCTTGGAAAACTAAAGAAAGATATCCACTCTAATGCTATCATAACTTGGGACTTTAATACCCCACTCACAACCCTAGACAGATCATCAGGACAAAAAATCAGCAAGGAGATCTGGAACCTCAATGTGACTTTGGACCAAATGGACTTAATTGATACCTACAGAACACTCCATCCAAAGACCAGAGAATACACATTCTACTCATCACCACATGGAACATATTCTAAGATCGACCACATACTTAGCCATAAATCAAGCATAAGCAAATTTAAAAGGACCAAAATTCTACCAAACACTTTCTCAGACCACAGTGGAATAAAAATAAACATTGACACCAACAAAGTCCCCCTGAAACCCACAAAGACATGGACACTACACAGCATGATGCTAAACAAATCCTGGGGCAATGACGAAATCAAAACAGGGATCAAAAGACACCTGGAAACAAATGAAAATGAAGAAACATCTTACCAAAATCTCTGGGATGCCATGAAAGCTGTAGTAAGAGGGGAATTTATATCCCTACAAACACACATGAAGAAAATGGAAGGAACAGAAATTCACAACCTAACAAGCCACCTAAAGAAGTTGGAAAAGCAAGACCACAAAAACCCTAATTTCAGCAGAAGAATCCAGATCACCAAAATAAAAGCCCAAATCCAGGACTTAGGAGACAAAAAGATAATACAAAAAATCAATGAAACAAAAAGCTGGTTCTTCGAAAGTATAAACAAGATTGATGGTCCCCTAGCTAGACAGCCCAAGAAAAAATGAAAAAAAAAAAAAAAAAACAACAACAAATAAGCACAATCAGAAACACAAAAGATGAAATCACATCTGACCCTGAAGAAATACAAAAGATCATTAGCGACTACTACGTACACTTGTATGGAAACAAACTTGAAAACCTTAAGGAAATGGAGGATTTTCTGACATCACACAACCTACTTAGGTTGGAACAAGAAGAAATTGAGGCCCTAAATAGACCAATAACAATCAAGGAAATCAACTATGTAATAAGAAAACTTCCTACAAAAAAAAAAAAAAGCCCTGGTCCAGATGGCTGTCCAGCAGAATTCTACAAGACATTCAAGGAGGAGCTGATATCAATCCTACTGAAGGTATTCCAGGCGATTGAAAAAGATGGAACTCTCCCCAAATCATTTTACGAAGCCAAAATCACATTGATAACCAAGCCAGGTAAAGAACCAACAAAGAAAGAGAACTACGGGTCAATATCTTTGATGAACATAGATGCTAAAATTCTCAACAAGATCCTAGCAAACCGGATTCAGCAATACATCTCAAAAATCATTCACCATGACCAGTTAGGCTTCATTCCTGGGATGCAAGGCTGGTTCAACATTCGTAAAACCATAAATGTAATTAAATACATCAATAGATGTCAAAAGAAAAACCACATGATCATATCATTAGATGCAAAAAAATCTTTTGATAAAATCCAGCATCACTTCTTGATAAAAAACCCTTGAACATTTAGGCATACAGGCAACATACCTCAAAATAGTAAAAGCCATCTATGATCAACCCACAGCCAGCATACTCCTAAATGGACAAAAATTGGAACCAATTCCCCTGAAAACTGGAACTAGACAAGGATGCCCACTCTCACCCCTCCTGTTCAACATAGTATTGGAAGTCCTGGCTCGAGCAATCAGAGAAGAGGAGGCAATCAGAGGTATTCAAATAGGAAAAGAGGATGTCAAGTTATCTCTCTATGCAAATGATATGACTGTGTACCTTGAAAACCCAAGAGAATCTGTCAAAGGCTTCCCTACATTGATAAAGGCCTTTGGCAAAGTCTCAGGATACAAAATAAATGTACAAAAGACAATCGCATTTCTCTACACCCAAATAAAAAACACAATTCCATTCACAATAGCCACAAAAAAAAAAAATGAAATACCTTGGCATCTTCCTAACCAGAGACGTGAAAGACTTTTACAATGAAAATTACAAAACACTGCTCAAAGAAATCAAAGCTGCCATGAAGAAGTGGAAAAATATCCCATGCTCATGGATTGGAAGAATCAACATTGTGAAGATGTCCATCTTACCTAAGGCAATCTACAAATTCAATGCAATACCCATTAAATTACCAACAACATTCTTCTCAGACCTAAAAAAAAAAAACCACAGGAATTCATATGGAAACACAAACGTCCAAGAATAGCCAGAACAATCCTCAGCAAAAAAAAAAAAAAAAAACAAAGCAGGTGATATCATAATACCAGACTTCAAACTTTACAATAAAGCTACAATCATCAAAACAGCTTGGTATTTGTACAGGAACAGGCATATAGATCAATGGAACAGAATTAAGGTTCCAGAAGCAAAACCTCAATAGCTCAACCAACTCATCTTTGACAAAACCCCCACCACCTACCACTGGGGAGAGGAGAACCTATTCAGTAAATGGTGCTGGGAAAACTGGCTGACCACATGCAGAAGATTGAAACAGGACCCCTATCTATCCCATGCACAAAGCTTAACTCCAAATGGATCAGAGACCTAAATGTAAAACCTCAAACCATAAGAACCTTAGAAAAGGAAGGAAATACTCTCATGGAAATAGGAAGTGGCATCCAATTCCTGTACAAAACCCGAAACCCACAGGTCATAAGAGAGAAGATAGACAAATGGGACCTTATTAAATTGACAGGCTTCTGCAAAGCCAAGGAAGCCATCAAGAGAGCAGGGAGACAGCCAACAGACTCGAAAAAGTATTTGCCAACTCTAGGTCTGACAAAGGATTGACATCCTGGATCTACAAGGAACTGAAACGTACTGAAAAGAAGAAAACAAACAACCCCATTATAAAATGGGCAAAATATATGAACAGACACTTCACAAAAGAAGACATCTGAGCAGCCAACAAACACATAAAGAAATGCTCAACCTCACTAATCATCAGGGAGATGCAAATCAAAACCACACTGAGATACCACCTAACTCCAGTCAGAATGGCAATTATCAACAACTCAAAAATAACAGCTGCTGGAGAGGGTGTGGTGAAAAGGGAACACATCTATACTGTTGGTGGGAGTGTAAACTAGTGCAACCTCTGTGGATAGCAATGTGGCGATTCCTAAAAGCTCTAAAAATCGACCTTCCATATGACCCCATAGTTCCTCTACTGGGAATATACCCTGAAGATCTCAAATCACTCTATAAAAAAGATACCTGCACATGTATGTTTGTCGCAGCGTTCTTCACAATAGCAAGAACCTGGAAACAACCATGCTGCCCATCAAAAGAGGACTGGATTTAAAAAATGTGGTACATATACACAATAGAATACTACAGCCATAAAAAAGAACAAAATCATGAATTTCACAGCAACCTGGATGGAACTAGAGTCTGTAATACTGAGTGACCTCTCACAGAAACAAAGATCAGAATATCACATGTTCTCACTCATGTAATGGACCTTGAACATCCAATTTAATACTATAAGAAAATGACTGACAGTACTGGGAAACTATGGGAGGCCAGGGGGATGGGATTAATAGTAGCAAATATCTGTCTGGGGATGGGAAAACACCTCTTATCAACAGGGTGCCTGAATGAAACATAATTGTACACCTAACCCTAAACTGTACCCCACAAAACCATAATAAAAAATATTGATTAATAAAAAAGATGAAATATAAGAAGCATTGATGAGGATGTGAAGGAAACCCTTGCACACTGTTGGTAGTATTGCAAATTGGTACACCTATTTTGGAAAACAGTGGAAGATCCTCAAAAAACTAAAAGTAGAATTACCCGAATGTTCCAATAATTCCACTTCTGAGTATATGTTCAAAGAAACTGAAAGTAGCATTTCAAAGAGATTTCCGCACTCTTCCATATTCATCGCAGCATTATTCACAGTAACCAAGATGTGGAAACAAACTGCCCATCAGTGAATGACTGAATTTTAAAAGGTGGTATATGTGTAAATGGAATACTATTTAACCTTTTAAAAGTAGAAAATTCTGTCATTTATGTCAACATGAATGAACCTAGAACACAAATACTAAGTGAAAGAAGTCAGGCACAGAGAGAAAAATATTGTAAGAGCTCACTTATATGTGGACTGATAGAAGTAGGGAGTAGAATGGTGGCTCCCAGAGGTTGGGGGTGGAGCAGGGTAGGTAGATGGGAAAGGAGAGACATTGGTCTAATGTAGAATGTTTCAGTTAGGATGAGTAAGTTCTGGTGATCTGTTGTACAGCATGGCAACTATAGTAATAATAATGTAGTTTGTATTTCAAAATAGCTAAAAGGGAAGATTTTAAATGTTCTCACCACAACAAACAATAACTATTTGAGATGATGAATATGTTAAGTAGCCTGATGTAATCATTCCACCATGTATACATGTATGGATACATCACATAAATATGTACAATTATTATTTGTCAATGAAAAATGAAGTCTAAAAGAATAACTAAAAAAGCCAATATTCCCTGTATAGTCTATGAATAAAAAAATTACAGTTTTTCTCTTTCTTATT
>JAPVLO010003973.1:0-18686 GCA_027257055.1 Cephalopachus bancanus
CAGATTAATTTAAATATTTTATCTCATAAAATCTTATTAAGGCCAATGCAAGGTAAATCCTACCTTTCATATTTTATATCAAAGAACGACTTTGGCCTATAAACTGTCCTAAGTCATTCAACAGATAAATGATTATCTCAGGTTTCAAATCCAGATTTAACTAAACCCATAAACCAATGTAAATATTGATTTTATAGTAACCTTGCTGAGGTCAGGGATCTTATATATCTTGATATTTACTATATCCACAGCACCTGGGGTTCATGCCATTTCAGGGTACTCATCATGAACTGTGTAAATTAAATGAGAGTTATATCAACTATTTACCTTCCATGAAAGGAGCCAAAATCATTTCCCAGATATATGTTCCCTCCCCTCTTGGGCACTGATGGGGAAAAGCGACTCAACTCTGCTTTGGATTGTAGTGATTATTCTTGCCAACTACTTTTCATCTCTGCATTTCATTTGCATTCATTTTTTAAGGGTATTGCCTGCTTTGCATATTGTGGTTTATTTTAGGTCTAGGGTATAGAAAATTCTTAGCAATGTAATAAATATAGATATAATGAAAATCAACTTTTTGCCATCTGCATTTAGACACCTGTGATCTTCTTGAGATTCCCTATATCCTCTAAAATAGTCATTAGAATTACTGATTGATATAATGAACTGCCAAAAATCAATGACTTTTATGCATTGTTTTCTGTAAACCCATGATTTGTAACTTGTTTTCTTACTTTTGTCTCCTTTTTTTCCTGTCTTCATTTAATATATTACTTATTTCTTCCAAACTGGCAGATAATTTTTCATTGGTTTTTTTCCTGATTACAACTTGGATATTTACCCACCACTCATTGTAAGTAGTTATCTCTTTCATCCCATTTATAACATTATTATATAATTGTCTTATTCATTATTAGACTGAAAGATTCATGATGGCAGGTGTCAGGATTTTGGAGAATTTTTCATAATTTTTTATAAAATAACAGGTGCGTAGTAAGTACTCTTTAAACGAGTGCATGTTTGCCTTTTTGCTACTATCATTATCCTTATCTGTTTCAGCTCCTTCACCTGAAAACCACTCTACACAATTTTGGTTTTCAACTTCCAGTGTAACACAAGTAAAGTTGCCTTGAACTGTAGTTTTTGTGTTCAACAAAGATGGTCTTAGAAAACGCTTAATAGCAGTGTATTTGCTATCTAATGCTTCAGTTTAATTGCCCCCTCAAAAATAGTAGCTTAAAACATTGATTGTTTCATGGTTTCTGAGTCAGGATTGTAGGAGTGATTTTTTTTGTTATAATTCTGGCTCAGAGTTACTCAAAAGCCTGCAGTTAAAGCATCGGTCAGGGTTACAGATATCACAAGTTTTGACTATGGGAAAACTGATTTCAAAGTACACTCAAGTGAGTATTGTCAGGTCTCATGTTTACACAGCTGTTGGCCAGAAACCTTAGTTTCTTTTCACATGTTTCTCTTCACAGAGTAGGTCATAGTATGTTAGTTTACTATCCTCAGAAAGAGGATTGCAAAACAGACAAAGAGAAAGACAGAAAGGTGTAGGTCATAGTATGTTAGTTTACTATCCTCAGAAAGAGGATTGCAAAATAGACAAAGAGAAAGACAGAAAGGTGCACGAGAAGTCACAGTTTTTCAACAATCTAATCTTAAAAGTAAAACCTCATTACTTCTACAGGTTAGAAGTTGCTTGTCTATCTCACTCAAAGTGAGGACATAACACATGCAAGGGGGTAAATACTAGAAAGTTGGAAGCCAATACTGAGCCTGTCTACCATAGGAAAAAAATTGAGTGACACTATATGCTTAATTTATAGTCTGTTAAAGTTGATTTCTTTGGATTAAATAAATACTTACTAATCAAGGCATTATTTATATTATTAAATATTCTTTCTTAATACCCTATCTTTATAGATTATTTTTAAAAATAGACCATTGATATTTATGGATATAGCACACTGATCATAAACAATAAATATAAAGGACCAAATAGCTACCTATTTTTTATAAATCATGACTTGTGTGATGTTTAAAGTTATGTAGAGTTACCATTTATTTATCTGTGTATCTGTCAAAATTAAGCTGAATCTAGAATTACCATGTCTGCAGAGAACACAAGAACTTTCACAAAAGGAGCAGAAATAATCCTTTTATATTATATTAAATTAGCAATATGTTTAGAGCAGTTTCTCCTTCCTTTGGGTCTATAAAAGCCAAGAATGAGCTCATCTGATTTGACCCACTGTGCACTAGAGGTCATCAGTAGGTGTTAAAAATTATTGTATTTGTTCTTAGGGATATATTTTCCAGTTTTTAAAAAATTCCTGTTTCTGACGTAAGTACAGGCATACCATTGTCCTTGGATAGAAAAGTAAAATGAGTATCCACTTTTCATTAAATATCTCCTCTCTTCACTCCTCCAAGTTTTAGGAGACTATGAATTATATAAAACCAAAAGTAACATTCAGAATCTTCTAGAACTCAGAATATAAAAGCCCTTTTTTATTACCTGTTTTTTTATTCCACTCCCATTAGCTAGATCTCTTTGCTAACGAAGTTACTATGAAATTTTAAACTTTTATTTTTCCAAGATAAAGTCTAAAATGTATCACCACTATAGAGAAGAGAAATCATTAGTAACGATTAAAATAAAAGAGAAACACAAAAATTCTGGAGTTGGGAGCCACATGTAGATAATTAGTTGCTGCTTTCTAGTCTTGAATAAGAAAATAGGAAAATAACTAATTATTTAAATGCATAATAAACAGCTTTTAGTAAAATTAATGATGCAGTTTTATCTCTGTGTTTTATACAGTCCTTTAGTTTGTATATGTAATCTCCTCTTATTGAGTATGGGTGGACTAGTGATTTTTAACCAAAGGAAAGGAACTCTATATACCTTAGTCATATAGACCTTGGTAAATTTCTACCTAGCTGTAGGTACAGAAAATTATATCAACTGCAATAAAATATGCATACTAGAGTCACAATCTGAACAATGGGAATTCGACTCTCCACAATTGTGGAGTAACTTGATTAGATTAACTCTCAAGGAGACAAAAATTATGAAGTTTAGAACTGATTGAACTATAGATTTACCAGAAGTAAAGAGGAACTAGAGGAAAGTCAATTCTTAATGATGGGTGTGGCAATGGGTAAGATTTGAAGAATCTGTAAACTCTTCCTAAGAATAGTTTAACTGCACATTAAACCCCATGTATATGGAAGATACTCCAAAGAATTAGGCAAAGACAGCGGCTGAAAGCTTAAAAAAACAAAACAAAATAAGAAACCAGAGCCAAGATGTCAAATTTTCACAGGATAAATATGTGAGAGATTGAAATTTTGATTTAATTAGGTAAACTACTATTGAATAAGTTTTTCAGATAAATTTAACATTAGAGTATCTACAGAGTATTGATCACTATTTCTAGGTATGCTTTATGACATGTTTTAGAAACTCAGTTTTGTTATATTTCTCCAAAGAATATCAATATCTGTCAGGGACCAGCCCTGACCAAGGGTGGGTTAGGACCGCAATGGTGAATCAAGATAGCGAGAAGAGACCACTCAGAGGCAGTTCTTCTGGGAACAGTCTGATCAGGACTGAAGCCAATTTTATTCAAACTTTTTCCAGCTTATATACCATTTTCTATAACCTCCAGCAGTATGACAAATACCTGCTGGGGGCTTACAGGTCTCATAATGCATAATGTACTTCACAAAAGATTTTTGCTTAAGGTAACAATTAACAATCAAAATTCCATGATGCATATCATGCTTCACAAAGCTTACATCAAAATAACAGGTGTATGATTTTAACAATAGCTTAGCAAACTGTTTTCTATAATATTTAATAACTAATCTGTATAAGCTATATTGAATTTTACTTATGGTAAAAATTTCCCTATTTACTAACCTACTATGATTTAACAAAACAATCAAGATTTATATTAATTATCTTAACTTCTAGTAGTGAAAATATTTTTGCTGGGGGCATATGAATCTAGTGACACACACATCTATTAAATCTGCATCACAAGATCCACATGAACCAAACAGAATGATTAGTATCAGAGTACACACGTTTAAAACAAAATCATAACTAACACCTATGATTTTTAGCATCCAACAATATGATTTAATACATGATTTCTTATAAAACTTCAAATATATAATTTCAAATGATAAACTGATAAAGCAGATAAAGCACAGATTATGCCTAAGAGAAGAAGACAAAGGGGCACTAGTCTCAGTGTCTCACATGCTCTAAACTTTGATCTTAAAAGCCTGTCAGAGACACCGTTGTCAAAGCCCTCTATAAAATGCTAAAGAGTGAGAAGCAGAAAAGGCTAACCACAGTGTTTGACAAACCCAATGTGTACTTTACCACTGAAGTTTGCCGGACACAGAAGTCAACGCCTTAAAGAAGAAATCCAAAGTGCAAAAGTATATCCAATAAGTGAGAGTACATAGGATTCACTCTCCAACCGGCCTGTGACTGGGTTTTATCACTACCATACACAGGCATATTAGAGGACAAATTTCAAGCAGAAGGAAGTGAAGTAGCAAGCACAGGTTCATATAGTGTTATATATGGATAACTAAACTATATATATATATTTCTAGACTCCCTTATAAAAATTCTGGTCTAAGTGAATAAATCAAATAGTGGTTGTCACACCTTTGGACAAGAAAAGACACAGTTGCCATGACGATAGCTAGGGGTGAAGGCAGGCTAAGAGTCTTGACACGTAGTGAAACTAGGAACATTCTGCCTGGCTAGAGGCAGGAAAAGAAAACTATTAAAACAAAGGCTGTATAGTTCTGCTTACAGAAACAAAGACTGTATAGTTCCTTCTGAAAAACAGGGACTTAAGAATGGCTCAGAGAGTCAGAGAAAAATGAAAACTTAAAGCACAGAATGTTTTTCTGCTGTAAGGCTTTACCTGAAATTTTAGTCTAACAGTGCAAAAGGTTTACTTTCAAATAATATAAGCTTTTATGTCACATATACAAACTGGTCACTATTCATATACCAACACTATAGGTGTCACTGATGCTTTTGTGTCAAAAGCAGATCTCCAACATGGGCCTTCATAGGCCTCAACTGTATAACTGTAGATGTTGGCTCCCAACAAATGTCTTTTTTAATTGGGTTAAACTCAAATTTCTAACTCTTTGACGTCTATGATCAGCATATCCAAATTGCTTGGAATGTTTTCTTCTTTGGCTTAAGTACAAGCTTCTTTGCAACTGCCTGTTGCATGCATATTTCAGAAATCAGCCTATAAACTAGGTAGAGGTTATACACAGAGTATGAGTTTTCTCTTTTTGGCTAATTTTCTCTGGATCCTCACCTCACATTCCTATACTTTTGATTCCCTTGGCTGTACCTCTTTATTTTTTAGGAACTTTTATACATTGCAGGATAAAATGTAAAATGGTGGAAACATTTTAGGCAATCTGTTATTAGTTTGTAATATAATTAAATTTACTTATGTTCAATAGCAAAGTATTGCTACGCTTAGGCAAACAATCAAGAGATTTTAGAGCATATGAACACAAAAAGTTAAAATATTAAAGTTCATAACAAGACAACTTTATTCAGAATTACCCCCAAATGAAAATTACCCAATGTCCATCAAGATGAGAATGGATAAGCAATCTTAGTATTGTCGTGCAACCGAATGCTACACAGAAATTTAAAGAAACACACGTTGCAAGCCACTGACTAAAGATATAATTGATTGTTCAGAATAGTATGAAAAGGAAAAGAAAGAAAATAGAAACAACCCAATATTTTGGCATCTTGAGGTGCTAACACCTATTTTTTCAGCATTATTTCTGACTGCAGAATTTTTCCCAAATATGTGAGTACCTGTATATTGTATAATAAGCATGAACATCACGTATACAATATGCATTAGATTCATCCTTCTTCTTTATCTATTCTAATAAATGGTTAGTTTTTTAATTAAAAAAACATTTATTTAGTGGCTACCAGGTATTTAACTATGTGGACATTAAACTTTAAACAATTAAAAATAAACACTCCATTCTACTTATGATAAAGTTATTAAAACTTCCTATTATGTATTATTTCTGATAACTTATTTTTATTGTGATTTGATCTATATGGTTTTTGTCTATTGAAAAAAGTACATATTGTTTTATGCAAAAACATTGTAAATATACACAATATTTAATAAATAATAGATAAATAAATGCAATCTAAATGTGATATTAGGTGTTATAAAGTAAAATATAGAAGAAAACATTTTTTAAATAGCAGAGAGTTTGCTTTGATCTGATTCTATTTGTAAACACTTTTTCTTAGGCATTGCACTTTTTTCTCCTAAGGAAATGAGCAACTGGCAAATCTAACAAAACTACTAATGGTCAAAATTTTATATACTTCTAAAAGTAAATGTGGTCTCAAGATTTATTTAAAGATATTGCAGTATATTTAATGTATTTCACTGTTGGTTGCTTTATATGGCTTAACTTGTTTTAAGTGAAATGTAGTTTATCCAAGTGTGAGAACAGCTATAAACTCTGAATCTCATTAAAAATTAAAAAAAACCACACTGTTTTGCTTTTCTTTATTTACAAAGAAAAGCTAAATATTGTCTTTCTGAGAATTATTTATAATCATTTTCTAGAAGTATTTATTTTGTCCATAAGGTTAAAACCTACTAAATTTCTATTATGTCCACTATTTTCAAAATACTAATACTTGTGAAATAGTACATTTCAGAATATATAGATATATTTTAAAGCTGTGAGTATTTGAGTACTAAAGAGTACTGCCATTCTGTTTCAACATGAAATTATCACAATTTTGATGTTGAAATATATTTCTATTAAACATTTAATTAAAAATATTTGGAAAATCAAATAGTAATATTGAACAGGAACAATATGTCAGGATTTAAGGAACATAATTTGCATTTATGAATAAGAAGATTAATACAAGCTGTAATTATATAATTTTTAAGCATACTATTGTGATGCTCATTCAAATATAACATGATTTTAGTTAATTAATTAATAAATGAGAGCCATTAAGATGTTAAACAAGTCTAAAAGCTGCAAGAAATTAAGCATATAAAAAAATAAAAAGGAATAATAAGAGAATGCAGGGTTAGATTTTAAATAAAGTTTAATTTATTGATCAATTAGTTACGATGCTGTCTGTTGGGTTCTCAAGTATAAAGTACTTGTTTTCCTTTGTAATTCATGAGTATCTGTGGTTAAATAATTTGAAAGTCTGTAGGTATTACTTTTTTAAATAGTTTCACTTAGTAATTTTAGCATCCACTGTTGATTACCAGACTGAAATCTTTATTATTGTAGATTTTGTTACATATGAAATATCTATTTTCTTTTTATAGAGTAACTGGTATAATTCTAACTGTGCCAAAGTCATGAAACACAAAGAAAAAAATCAAACTGTCTTGAATTAAAGTAAATTAAAGAGATATGACAACTTAAAAAATGTGTGATCCCGTATTATATTTAGAATAGTAAAAAAGACATAGGTGAGAAAATTGGCAAACATTGTTTAATTTGTATTAATGTTAATTTTCCACTTTTGATCATTATAGTAAAATTATTAAAACTAGAAATAAGGTTGTAATGTTTGGGAAAGCTGAGAAGTATTACAACAATGTTTTGTAGTATTTTTGCAAATCTTTAGGAAAAATTTATTTTAAAATGAAAAGTTGAAAATACAAACTTTAAAAAAAAACTATAAAGTGAAGTTTAACTTTCATAGCACTGTAAAATCTAGTTTATTTTTATTCGTGACAGATCTTTTCATATACCTAAAAATAAAATTAACCTACCATAGTAGGTAATTATAATAAGCATCCAAAAATTACTTTCCAGAATTTCTTTATGAAGTGGTATTATGATGTTGAATCTGTTCTAAAATAGTTCTGTCACTCCATCCTTCTACTTAACATTTTTAAGTCTCATTTACAAAATTGAGGGTAATAACTGCACTTACTTCATAGTATCATTGTAGAAATAAAAAGAAATAACATGTGTGCAATGAATGATTGACACAGTTTCTAGAACATGATACGGCTAGACTATATGTAAGAAATAAAAACGGAGGACACAGTTGAATTTGAATTTTAGATATAAAACAAATAAATTTATTTTTTATTATAAGCATAAAAGAAACACTGTACTAAACAAATATGTCTGTATTTTATCTGGCAATCTAAACAAGGCAGCAATAACTGAAAACTATTATTAGTAGTAAACATTTGAGAGTAAGAAGATGTAAAATGTCTTTAATATTATGTTAATGAGGTTTGCAAAGCAAAGGGAGTCACAGATGAGAGAAATAATATTTTTCATAGTATTCTAAATTAATATCCTATTGGCAAATTCAGACATTGGAATAGTAGTCAGCACTACAAAGAAATGAGCTATAAAGCCATAAAAGACATAGGAGAACCTTACATGCCTATTACTAAATGAAAGAAGCCACTCTGAAAAGGTTAAATTATGGATAATTCCAACTATGTGATATTCTGGAAAAGGCAAAACTATGAAGACTGAAAAATCGAAGGTTGCCAAGTGTTGGAGAGAAGGACACAGAACTTACATCCTTCACAAAAACTAACTCTGAATTGTAGTTAATATTGGAGGTTGACCAAGCAGAGCATGAAGGATTTTCAGAGCAATGGAAATACTCTGTTTGATACTATAATGGTGGATACATATTACATCTTTTTCCAAACCCATAGAATGTACAACACCAAGAGTGAACTCTAATGTAAACTATGACCTTCAGGTGATCATGATGGGTCATCATTTGTAACAAGCGTACCACTCTAGTAGGAGAGAGGTTGATAATGGAAAAGTCTACATATGTGTGGACTATGGAGGTGTGTGAAAAACTTCTGTACCTTCCTTTCAATTTTGCTGTGAACTTAAACCTGCTCTAAAAGTAATAAAGGAAAAAAAAAAGGAAAAAAAATAAAAATAAATAAATTAATATCCTAACTCTCACAAGTCCCTTCTTTTCAATAAGGAAGGAAATAAAAGAGGAGACAAAATTGCATGAAATAAACCAGAGAAAGATAAGGAAGCCCAGGTGCCATGGAGCAGAACCAGGGACACTGAACAGTCAACTTCACTGCCCCATCTCACTTCCAATAACATCTAGCATTGTTCAGCTCATTAACAAAATTAAGTACTTCAATTAAAAGTCACCTTGACTGTAGCAATCAATCAATCCATCAGTGAGGGTAATTCCTAAACTTTTTGGGGGGGAAATATTAAATATTTATTAACCCTTTCTGAAACACAAACAAAAATACTTTTGCAAGAAATTATGCTTAACAGTAAACATTAAATGGATATTATTATTTGCATCATTCTAAGGATGACAAAATTTAGGCTTAGAATATTGCAGATTCTTTACCATAGTAACAATGTTAGCCAGTTATAGACATAATATTTAAAACGACTTCTTCTTTTACCTAATCAAGATCTAAACCACATATCAAAGCTCATTTAATTATATACTTAAAAGGGACACTTTTACTTTTGTAAATTATGCTTCAACATACCTGAATATTTTTATTTTTATTTTTATTTTAGTTGCAGTCTCACTCTGTCCCCCAGACTGGAGTGCAGTGGCTGCCCTCGGTCACTGCAGCCTCCACCTGCTGAACTCTGGCGATCCTTCCACCTCAGCCTTCCGAGTAGCTGGAATTACAGGCACGCTCTAAGATGCCCGGCTGATTTTTAAAAATTTATTGTAGAGATGAGGTCTTGCCAAGTTGCCCAGGCGGGTCTCGAACCCGCGGGCTCAGGCAATGAACTCACCTCAGCCTCCCAAGGCGCAGGATTGCAGGCTGAGTCACTGAGCCAGACTACCTGAATATTTTTAAAAGTAAAAGTTATCTGGAGTTTTATGGATAATAGAAATATGAGTGATTTTTTTCTCTTGTTATTCTTTAAAATAACACCTATCGTGTTATTTTAAAACAGCAATAAAAGAACTAAAGTATAAAACTCAAATAGTATTGAGATTAAAACAAACTTTGGTGTCCATATGCTTCATTTAGAAACCTTCCTCTGCCACTAAATAGCTCTGTGACTTTGGGAAGAATTACTTAAACTCTCAGAGTTCATTTCTTCATTTGCTGGGCTAATGATATTTTCTTATGACGTCTTTAAAGATCTAATAAAATTACGTGTATGTGTGTTTGTGTGTGTGGTGTAGTGCCAAACATACATCATAGTGTACATAGTGCATCAGATCTCAATAAGTGGCATTGTTATTGGTTTTATTGAGAGTTTTATCTTTCATTTCTTGAAAGTGAATTGCAAGGACATAGAGGAAATGAGACTCTCTCATGTATTCATCAAACTAAAAGGCCGTGGAGAGGGAAGAAAAGAACATTGAGACATTTCACCACACTGGGGAGGAGTCAGACAGAAGAGAATAAGAAGCCAAACCACACTAGCCAATCAAGCGGCAGTATGCAAATAACAGAACAAAGATTATATGTCCATTAAATCTCCGAGGAGACTGGAAGGTTTAAAGTGGTGTTCTCTGAGTTCATATTTTTCCCTGTGTCAAGAGTTATTGGTATTGCCCTCTCAAGAAATTAATTTATTCAGCAAACATTTATTAAGTGAAACACAAAAGAGAGTTTCTGGAGACTTGTGTCCTGAAACTGTCAGAAATCATCTCTTAATATATTTTGGTCACTGAAAAGTGGAGCATTAAGATATTGTATCACACTACTTTCCAAATATGTTTCTTAATGTTGATTCTACCTCCACCCCAGGCCAAGCAGATCTTGAGAGGAAATGGTTTAATTGGGGGTTATCTAACATCAGAATGGGCAGACAAGGAAGGAATGCTAATCTAAAGTGTGCCTTATGGCACCAAATTCCATTGATGGTAACTGGAGCTTATTCCTTGGTGATCTTCTAGAAGCCAGTGTCATACACATCCCTCAGAATATGAGGAATCTAAAGTATACCAGCACAGCAGTTCCTGTGAAGGGATGTTGGGATGGGTATGGGGTTAATTCCTCCACATTTCTGACCCACTTGTGGGCAGCCAAAACACTGAAATTAAGGACTGAGAAAGTCTCCAGGCAAAAGGAAGCTGGTGCTGGTAGGGTTTGCACTGAAACAGTTAGAGGAAGGGCTATGGGTGGGGATGAAGGCATAATAGGCATCACTTCAGCAAGAGCTAAGTTAAAAAAATACAAGTTATTTTTTTCTTCTTCAGTTATTCTCAATTCAATTCATGTGTGAATGCAAATATGTATTATGTAGCTTCGAGATAGGAGCATATTAATGGTGTTTCCAAAGTGTATGACAAAGAACCCTTTGACTCCCAAGCATCTTATAGACTGAAGTTTCTTTTAATACTACACATTGCTAAGATCTAATCTAATTGCATATGTATTACAAATGAAGAAAATTAAGTTTAGATTGGTAATGATATATAACTAAGGACTTGCAGATATTTGGAAACAGAAGATTTATTTATTTAGTCATAGATAAGACAGTGAGAATCCAAAATATGTGACAACATAGTCTCATAATTACCCTCCCTTAGTTTAATCTCTTTTATTAAATTTTTATATCTTTTTTTAAGTTGGAATCTCACTCTGTCACCCATGCTGGAGTGCAGTGCATGCTGCTTGTGACTACCACAGGTTTGACCTGCTGGGCTCAGGCGATCCTTCTGCCTCAGTCTTCCAAGTAGCTGGAACTACCACAGGCATGTGCCACCATGCCCGGCTAATTTTTTATTTATTGTCGAGACAAGGCCTCGCTATGTTGCTCAGACTAGTCTAGAACCCCTGAGCCCAGGCAATCCTCTCACCTCAGCCTCCAAGATTGATGGGAGTACAGGTTTGAGCCACTGTGCCTGGCCAGCTTTTTGTATCTTGATTCTACTTTTTGAGGCCAAAACTTCATGCCCAGCAACTTATATCTAAAAGAGATATTTTTCAAAACCATTATATAATTTATAATTATTAAATAAAATATTTAAATATCATATATAATAATATATATAGTAATAATATAAATATTAACTATTAACATTTAATATTAGTTACCATATTATAGTTATTGTAAATATATTATAAATATAAATGCATTTGCATTATGGTAATTTCACCTTCACTCAACAGAATTTTCTACTCATTATTGCTATGAGCACACTATATATATATGTAAGTTTACTCTTGTCTATTAGGTAAGGAGACTGAGACCTAGCAATGTTGACATTTTCTAAAACTGATAAAATAACAGATTGAGAGCCAAGATTCAGAATCAAGACTCAAGCCCTTGCCTTCTGATTATTTGAAACCTGCTGCTGATTCAATCCATTTCCTTCCCTCCTCAAAGTCTTTGAGTTCATGTGTTGCAATACTTGAGTAAATGTTCTGAATGGTCTCGTTATGGAGGTATTTCTCTTTAAAACGCTTTCAAAAGCTGGTATTCCTCAGGCGTGAGTTTCTCAGATTTTGTAGGTCTTACCTTGTGAAATGTCAAAAGATGAGGAGATAGTACAATGAAAGACAGACCGAATAGCCCCAACACAGTTGGGCAGTAAAGTGAAAAAAATATATATCCATATGATCAAATTGTCCTGCATTTGTTGTTATTGTTTGTATTTACTTTAATTTGTTTCTGGTCCTGTGGATCAATCTCCTCTAGAAAACTAGTTAAAGTTCCTGGGAAGGAACTGAACCTGAAAGAACCCAGCACAAGCAATCTTTAGTGCAATGGCAAAAAACGTAGTCCACCAATCAGAGAGAATGTTCTGAAAACTGTAAGTTTGTTGTTTGAAGAAGGTCCTTGTAGAGACCACCATAAAATAACATATGTAAATTGATGATAGAGAAGCATCCAGTAAGAGGGAAAACGTATAATTAGTTACTTCATTTAAGAGATTACTAAACATTATGTGACGCAAACTACTTTAGGAGTAACAGAAGCAGCAAAAGAGCAGAAAGGAGAAAAACATGATCTGGTCAAAAATAATCAGGATATTTCTATTTGTGGCATATTTCTTTGTATTGAACTGAAAGAAGACTGGGGAGTCAGTGGTCAGAGTGTTAGTCCACAAATGTTAAATGAGGTCAGAAGTAAAATAAAAGTATACTCATAGAACAGAGCTTGTAGAATGAGTATTTAACTTGAGAAATACTTAGTAACATGATTTTTGCAGGAGGTCAGGGTACTGTATTATAAGATGGGTTGAAGTCATTTAAAACAGAGTAGACAAAAGGGAGGCCCAGAAATTACCTGTACGGTGATCACTTGTATACCTAATCCTGAATTGTACCCCACATCTTTAAAATAATTATAGTAATAATAATAATAATAAACCAGTGTGGCAATTTCTAAAGCAACTAGAAATTGACCTTCCATACCACCCAGCAATTCCCCTTCTGGGAATATACCTGGAGGAACATAAATCATTCTACAGAAAGACACCCGCACATGCACATTTATTGCCACACTATTCACAATCTCAAAAACATGAAACAAACCCTATTGCCCATCAAAAGTACACTGGATAAAGAAACTATGGTACATATATACAATGGAATATTACAGAGCCAAAAATGACAAAATCATGACTTTGCAGCGAACTGGATGGAGTTGGAGCGATTATAATTGGTGGTCTATCAGAAACAAAGAACGAATACCATATGTTCTCACTCATAAGTGGGGCCTGAACATTAACCGCAGTAACACGAGGGAGAGATTGCAGTAGTGAGACACTGCTTCAGGTTTGTGGATGTGGCAACATAAATGGTACCTGGTCGTAAATTAGGTGAAGTAGGGACGGGTTGGAGGTTCAAACTTTACCTGAACATAGATTACTTATGTACCTAATCTTGACTTATACAACACATCTCTATAATAAAAAAGTAAATAAATAAATAAATAAATGAGCCAAGTCATTAAAAAGTGTTGTAATAATAGCAATCATGACACAAACCGAAAAGCATATTTTATGTCCATCTATAGTTTCCAAAGCACTTTTACACTTATGATTATCTCTAATTTCAAATAATTCAAGTAACTTCTAGAAATCTGAGAAGATCCATATTGTTAGTATTGCCACATTCTTGAATTCAAATATATCTTTTAAAAAATAGAGTCTAAAGGGCAATTTTGCAAGAGTTTCAATGGGAAATCATTAGGCATCCTCTTTACAGCCCTGATTTGACTCCTTCTGACATCTTTTTGCTTCTTATCTTAAAAATTCTTTAAAGGGCACCCATTTTTCTTAAGTTAATAATGTTAAAAGACTGCATTAATATGGTTCAATGGTGAACCCTCGTTCTTCAGGAATGGACTAATGACTGGTACAAATGCTTACAAAATTGTCCTGAACTTAAGGAAGCTGATGTTGAAAAATAAATTGGTGTGCACATGTTAAAAAAATTAAAATATCGCTTCTAAATAAATATTTTGCCCAGATTCCTAAGATCCTTTTTTTTTTTTTTTTTCGAGTTGGAGTCTCACTCTGTCACCCAGACTGGAGTGCATTGGCCGCTCCCGGCCACCGCAACCTCGACCTGCTGGTCTCCGGCGATCCTTCCGCCTCAGCCTTCCGAGTAGCCGGAATTACAGGCATGCGCTACCACGCCCGGCTGTTTTTTTGATTTATTGTAGAGATGAGGTCTCGCTGCCCAGGCGGGTCTCGAACCCGCGGGCTCAGGCAATCCACTCATCTCAGCCTCCCAAAGGCGCGGGATTACAGGCTGAGCCACCGAGCCCGGCTCCTAAGATCTTTATGGTGTGTTAATACTCCTAACTAGATATGTAATCTACTTGATTGTAAAAGCTGGCAAATTTGGATACTCATAATATCCATTTCTGCAGACATATTTCTTTCTTTTAAAATTAAGATTAAGGAAATTTTAATTTTTTCCCCCAAAAGCAGCCAATCTGCAAAGTGGTAGAAAAAATACTCAAAACAATTTCAGTCTAAATTTATTATACCACAAAACAAAGTTAATATTATACAAATTATATTTTTAATATATAAAAGTTACAATTTTACTGTATAATGAATGCTGTAAATATTGACTGACCTAGTCCACTCATTAACTTAACATTTTTTAAAGTTTACCATTTAAATTGGTTTCCACAATTGCTGCCAATCAACAAGATGTTGAAGAGCATCAGCCTTGAACCGTGTCTTTTAAACCATCCACAGAACACACACTTCAGAACTTCCAATGTATTAGCCTTCTTGAATAAAAATATGTGAAAACTCTATCAGCTTAAAACAACTCTCATTTATTAGATCAGAGTTATATAGGTCAGAAATCTGAGTGGGCTCCAATATGCTATTTTGCATCACAGAATGGAAATCAAAGTGAAAATAAAGTGGGGTGGGGGTTGGGCTTATCTGGAGGCTTTCAGGAAAGTACTCTTTCATGCTAATTGTGATTGTTAGTTGAATTCAGTTTCTAATAGTTACAAAACTGAGGATTCTAGCTGGGGGTGTATCTTATTTCCTTCCATTGTCTTTTTCAAAGTGTGATAATATTGGGCTACCTTAAACACTCAAAAAAATACCATTTTCCATTTTTAGGGATGAAGATAAGATACTTTCTGGAATCATTTAACAGTTGTTGCCTAATACACCACCTTAAACTTAAAAACAAAAACAATTAACCTTAAGAAGTTAGCCATGTATGCTTTTGCAACAATTTTTTATAACTATAGTTGTAATATAGTTGATACATAAGATAATTTTAATACCATAAACACATACCTGCTTTTAAAATATTTAATGTTATATTTGATATGTAAGTAATCTATTTGTATTTGTATAAATTAATATCCATTCAAATAATTTTGGAAGATAAACTTATGTGTGAATACGTCTAAACATAAGCATTTGAAATATCTGACAACTTTAAATTCAAGTACCTAAAACTTGAGAAAGTTTTTTATTTTTTTTATTTTTTATTTTTTTTAGATGGGGTCTCACTCTGCCGCCCAGACTGGAGTGCAGTGGCCGCTCCTAGCCACCGCAGCCTCGACCTGCGGGGCTCCAGCGATCTTTCCACCTCAGCCTTCCGAGTAGCCGGAATTACAGGCATGCACTACCACGCCCGCTAATTTTTTGATTTATTTTAGAGATGAGGTCTCGCTGCCCAGGCGGGTCTCCAACCCGCGGACTCAGGCAATCCACTCACCTCAGCCTCCCAACGGCACGGGATTACAGGCTGAGCCACCGAGCCCGGCTGGGTTTTGGTTTTTTAGCATGTTTTTGAGGTGAAAAACAAGTTTAGGCTATAAATTTCCACCATACAGTTAATAAATTCCTAGCCGGGCTCGGTAGCTCAGCCTGTAATCCCTCACACTGGGAGGCTGAGGTGAGTGGATTTCATGAGCGTGAGGGTTCGAGGCCCACCTGGGCAACTTGGCAAAACCTCGACCTGCTGGGCTCCGGCGATCCTTCCGCCTCAGCCTTCCGAGTAGCCGGAATTACAGGCATGCGCTACCACGCCTGGCTGATTTTTTAATTTAGTGTAGAGATGAGGTCTCGCTCCCCAGGCGGGTCTCGAACCCGCGGGCTCAGGCAATCCACTCACCTCAGCCTCCCAAAGGCGCGGGATTACAGGCTGAGCCACCGAGCCCAGATTTGTTTTTTATTTTTTAATGTTTGTCAAACCCACAGATAATCATTTTCCATTCAAGGGTAAAGGAGAAAACCATTTTTTAAATTTTATTTTCCCCTCCATTCTCTCACACTTTTCTTCCTTGCAGAAATAAAAAAAGACAAAGTACAAGATATTTGCTCAGAAGAAGACTATTTAAAGGAAATATATAAAGACACAATGGAAAGAAGATGAGAATTTGACTCAATATTTCAAAATACCTAATAGATTGTATTTATTTTGTTTTCTTTGAATTAATCCAGTAAGATGATTTGCATGGGTAGGCATGCATTCTGTGAGGACACTCTTCAACCTACTACATATGGTAAAATGCATTGACTGATTTTCAAAAATTAAACTAAACTTGTACTTTTAGCAAAAACAAACAAAAACCTCTTGATCCTGTACCATTCTATTTAAATATCATTGGATTTTATTTCAAAAGTATTTGAAACTGAGTTCATGATAAATATTAGTTAGCAATCTTTTTTTATATAATAGTTTGTCTTCACTATGACAGAAATGGTGATTACATAAAATAAGTTGCAGAGTGTTTCTTCTATGTTTTCTGAGTTTTTATAGAAATTATATTATCTTTTCAGCTTTTTGTCACTTTGTGCATATTTCTTTAAAACTTTTATTAAGGTTATATTAGAGAGGATCCAGAGTAGCCTTCACTCAAGGGCTAATTTGGCCCTGCTGCTATAGCGTAAGCCTTATTTGTACTTTTTTGAGCGTCTACTGACTGTTCAGTTTTTTAGCACATAGGTTGACAATCAAGAATCCCCCAACCATTTGCAAAGTCTGCTATTTGTCAGTTATATCACCACTTTCCCTACTCAGAAGCCTGATAAATAGCTTAAGATGAAAATTCAAGTGATCATGATTTGTAGCTCTGGTCCCTTTTCCACTAAGCTGACAATCTTCCAATGTATGACAATAGTTTCCCATATTTTGCCAGTTTTGTTACTTGGTTATGTTTAAATAACGAATTGTATAGCACTTACTATGATTTGACTCATAGCAAAAGTCATACAAAATAAATTTTAGTGGCTTTTAAGATAAATAACTTATTTTGTTTTTAAATAGAATATTTATATTTTTTACCTTGTTCTCTAAGTACCACTTGCTAAAATTAATCACTATTTGCATGAGTTTATATTATATCAAACATACCACATTTTCACAGTCTAAGAGATATTCATCAGTCTTCATAGAAGGTTGAATTCTAAATTGAATTTGTACAAAAATATTTTTTAAAGTTTTAACCAGTTTTTTGCCTCAAAATATAACTTTTATATATATTTACATATTTGATTTAAAACTTATGAGAGGCACACTATTTTTAAATTTAAGTTACCTTTTAGTCTTTTTATTTACTTGCTAACAAAGGCAACAAAAGCAATTTACACTTATTTTGTGTGTGTATAAATGTGTGTGTATGTATATATGTGTGTACACAGACAAAAGATATATAGAACAAATAAATTTTAGCACATTTAAATATTTGTTATAATTTTATAACTTTGAAGTATAATTTGTTAACTTGTACTCTCTGTAAATACATTCATGTCTTCACCAGAAAACATTTTCCCATGACTGCTCTATTGTCTTTTTTTCTGCTTAACATATTTAACACATATATAATTATCATTACATGATCTTCACTAACAACATTTTAATTGCTTAGTACTATTGTCTTGTAGGAAATGAAATACAACTTATTTAACCAAACCCTTGTTGTTGTCTGCTTATATTATCTTAAAAGCATTTTTACTTGAAACCGTGCCATGATACAGGTCTTTTTTTGTATGATTTTTTTTCATTTTGTATAATTTCTTTATTTTGTTTAATTTGTCCTTACTACAGGATAAAGAAGAAAATGATAACGAAGGACAGAATACAAAATGACTCACTAAACATTGATTCTGACTTCCTTCTAGATTTTCTTTTGTACTGTGGTATTTAAAA
>JAPVLO010003974.1:0-18441 GCA_027257055.1 Cephalopachus bancanus
CCTCCCTCCCCTAAAAGTTTTCATCTGCCAGTCCCATCCCCCTCCCCTGACAGTTTTCCACTACTGCCAATCACTTTCTTTTAGCATTATAATTGTTCAAGTTCACTTTATGAGTGAGAACATATGGAACTCAGTTCTTTGTTTCTGTGATAAATCATTGAGTATGATAGACTCCAATTCCACCCAATTTGCTGCAAAGTCCATGTATTTGTTCTTTTTTTTATTTATCAATATTTTTTATTATGATATTGTGGGGTACAGTTAAGGGTTAGGTATACAAATACGTTTTGTTCAGGCACCCTATTGATAAGAGGTGTTTCCTCATCCCCAGACAGATGTTTGCTACCATTAATGCCATCTCCCTCCGCCACCCCATAATTTCCCACTACTGTCAGTCATTTTCTTGTAGTATTACATTAGATGTTCAAGGTCCATTATATCAGTGAGAACATGTGATACTCGGATCTTTGTTTCTGTGAGAGGTCACTCAGTATTATAGGCTCTAGTTCCATCCAGGTTGCTGTGAAATTCATGATTTTGTTCTTTTTATGACTGCATAGTATTCCATCATGTATATGTACCACATTTTTGTAATCCAGTCCTCTTTTGATGGTAGCATGGTTGCTTCCAGGTTCTTACTATTGTGAACAATGCTGCGATAAACATACGTGTGCAGGTATCTTTTTTATAGAGTGATTTGAGTTCTTCAGAATATATTCCCAGTAGGGAGATTGTGGGGTCATATGGGAGGTTGATATTTAGAGCTTTTAGGAATCGCCACACTGCTTTCCACAGAGGTTGCACTAGTTTACACTCCCACCAACAGTGTAGAAGTGTTCCCTTTTCTCCACACCCTCTCCAGCAGCTGTTATTTTTTGTTGTTGATGATAATTGCCATTCTGACTGGAGTTAGGTGGTATCTCAGTGTGGTTTTGATTTGCATCTCCCTAATGATTAGTGAGGTTTAAAATTTCTTCATGTGTCTGTTGGCTGCTCGAATGTCTTCCTTTGTGAAGTGTCTGTTCATATCTTTTGCCCATTTTATAATGGGGTTGTTTGTTTTTTTCTTTTCAGCAGGTTTGAGTTCCTTGTAGATTCAAGATGTTAAGTCTTTGTCAGACGTGGATTTGGCAAATATTTTTTTCCAGTCTGTAGGCTCTCTCCCTGCTCTCTTGATGGTTTCTTTGGCTTTGCAGAAGCTTGTCAGTTTAATAAGGTCCCACTTGTCTATCTTCTTTCTTATGACCTGCAGGTTTTGGGTTTTGTTCAGGAATTCGATGCCAGTCCCGATTTCCATGAGGGTATGTCCTTCATTTTCTAAGGTTTTTGTTGTTTGAGGTTTTACATTTAGGTCTCTGATCCATTTGGAGTTAACCTTTGTGCATGAGGGTAGATGGAAGTCCTGTTTCAATCTTCTGCATGTGGTCAGCCAGTTTTCCCAGCACCATTTACTGAATAGTTTCTTCTCTCCCCAGTGGTAGGTGGTGGAGGCTTTGTCGAAGATGAGTTGGTTGAGAAATTAAGGTTTTGCTTCTGGAATCTCAGTTCTATTCTATTGATCTATATGCCTGTTCCTGTACGAATACCAAACTGTTTTGATGATTGTAGCTTTATAGTAAAGTTTGAAGTCTGGTAATGTGATACCACCTGCTTTTTTTTTTTTTTTTTTTTTTTTTTACTGAGGATTGTTCTGGCTATTCTTGGATGTTTGTGTTTCCATGTGAATTCCTGTGTTGTTTTTTCTAGGTGTGAGAAGAATGTTGCTGGTAATTTGATGGGTATTGCATAGAATTTGTAGATTGCCTTAGGTAAGATGGACATCTTCACAATGTTGATTCTTCCAGTCCATGAGCATGGGATATTTTTCCACTTGTTTGTGTCATCTTTGATTTCTTTGAGCAGTGTTTTTAGTTTTTATTGCAAAGGTCTTTCACGTCTCTGGTTAGGAAGATGCCAAGGTATTTCTTTTTTGTGTGTGGCTATTGTGAATGGAATTGTGGTTTTTATTTGGGTTTCTGTTTGCTTATTATGTGTAGAAAAATGCGATTGTCTTTTGTCCATTTTTTTTGTATCCTGAGACTTTGCCAAAGGCCTTTATCAGTGTAAGGAGATTTTTGACAGATTCTCTTGGGTTTTCTATGTACACAATCATATCATCTGCAAAGAGAGATAACTTGACTTCCTCTTTTCCTATTTGGTTACCCCTGATTGCCTTCTCTTCTCTGATTGCTTGAGCCAGGACTTCCAATACTATGTTGAATAGGAGGGGTGAGAGTGGGCATCCTTGTCTTGTTCCAGTTTTCAAGGGAAATGGTTCCAATTTTTGTCCGTTTAGCAGTATGCTGGCTGTGGGTTCCTCATAGATGGGTTTTACTATTTTGAGGTATGTTCCCTGTATGCCTAGATGTTCGAGGGTTTTTATCAAGAAGGGGTGCTGGATTTTATCAAAAGCTTTTTCTGCATCTAATGCTATCATCATGTGGTTTTTATTTTGACATCTGTTGATGTATTTAATTACATTTATGGTTTTACGAACGTTGAACCAGTCTTGCGTCCCAGGTATGAAGCCTACTTGGTCATGATGAATGATTTTTGAGATGTATTGTTGAATCCGGTTTGCTAGAATCTTGTTGAGAATTTTAGCATCTATGTTCATCAAAGATATTGGCCTGTAGTTCTCTTTCTTTGTTGGATCTTTACCTGGCTTGGGTATCAATGTGATGTTGGCTTCGAAAAATGATTTGGGCAGAGTTCCATCTTTTGCAATTGCCTGGAATACCTTCAGTAGGATTGGTATCAGCTTCTCCTTGAATGTCTTGTAGAATTCTGCTGGAAAGCCATCTGGACCAGGGCTTTTTTTTGTAGGTAGTTTTCTTATTATGTAGTTGATTTCCTTGATTGTTATTGGTCTATTTAGGGTCTCAATTTCTTCTTCCAACCTGGGTACGTTGTGTCAGGTCAGAAAGTCCTCCATTTCCTTAAGGTTTTCAAGTTTATTTCCATACAAGAGTAAGTAATCGTCTCCAGTGATCTTTTGTATTTCTTCAGGGTTAGATGTGAGTTGATCTTTTATGTTTCCGATTGTATTTATTTGGGTGTTTTCTCGTTTTTTCTTGGTCAGTCTAGCTATGGGACCATCAATCTTTTTTATCCTTTTGAACAACCAGCTTTTTGTTTCATTGTTTTTTTGTATTATCTTTTTGTCTTTTATGTCCTGGATTTGGGCTTTTATTTTGGTGATCTGTATTCTTCTGCTGAAATTAGGTTTTTGTGGTCTTGCTTTTCCAGCTTCCTTAGGTGACTTGTTAGACTGTTAATTTGTGTTCCTTCCATTTTCTTCATGTGTGTTTGTAGGGCTATAAATTCCCATCTTACTACAGTTTTCAAGGCATCCCAGAGGTTTTGGTAAGATGTTTCTTCTTTATTATTTGTTTCCAGGTATCTCTTGATCTCTGTTTTGACTTCATCATTGACCCAGGAGTTGTTTAGCATCATGCTGTTTAGTGTCCATGTCTTTGTGGGTTTTGGGGGGACCTTTATTTTTTTTTATTATTTTTATTCCACTGTGGTCCGAGAAGGTGCATAGTAGAATTTCGATCCTTTTAAATTTGCTTATTCTTGATTTATGGCCAATTATGTGGTCGATGTTAGAATATGTTCCATGCGGTGATGAGTAGAATGTGTATTCTGTGGTCATTGGATGGAGTATTCTGTAGGTATTAATTAAGTCCATTTGGTCCAAAGTCACATTGAGGTTCCAGATCTCCTTGCTGATTTTTCGTCCTGATGATCTGTCTAGGGTTGTGAGTGGGATATTAAAGTCCCCAGTTATGATGGTGTTAGAGACAGTATCTTTCTTTAGTTTTCCTAGAAGTTGCTTTATGAAAGTTTACGCACCTATGTTGGGTGCATATATGTTTAGGATAGATATTTCTTGTTGATGGATTGAGGCTTTTATCACAATGTAGTGACCTTTTGTATCTTTTTTGATTTTTTTAAAAATATTTTTTATTATGGTTTTGTGGGGGACAGTTAAGGGTTAGGTATACAATTACGTTTCATTCAGGTACCCTGTTTATAATAGGTGTTTCCCTGTTCCCAGACAGATATTTGCTACTGTTAATCCCATCTCCCTCCCCCCCATAGTTTCCCAGTACGGTCAGACATTTTCTTATAGTATTACAATGGATGTTCAAGGTCCATTATATGAGTGAGAACATGTGATACTCGGATCTTTATTTCTGTGAGAGGTCACTCAGTATTATAGACTCTAGTTCCATCCAGGTTGCTGCGAAATTCATGATTTTGTTCTTTTTTATGGCTCCGTAGTATTCCATTGTGTATATGTACCACATTTTTAAAATCCAGTCCGCTTTTGATGGGCAGCATGGTTGTTTCAGGTTCTTGCTGTTGTGAACAACACTGTGATAAACATACATGTGCAGGTATCTTTTTTATAGAGTGATTTGAGTTCTTCAGAGTATATTCCCAGTAGGGGGATTGTGGGGTCATATGGAAGGTCGGTTTTTAGAGCTTTTAGGAATCGCCACACTGCTTTCCACAGATGTTGCAATAGTTTACACTCCCACCAACAGTGTAGAAGTGTTCCCTTTTCACCACACCCTCTCCAGCAGCTGTTATTTTTTGAGTTGTTGATAATTGCCATTCTGACTGGAGTTAGGTGGTATCTCAGTGTGGTTTTGATTTGCATCTCCCTGATGATTAGTGAGCTTGAGCATTTCTTCATGTGTTCGTTGGCTGCTCAAATGTCTTCTTTTGTGAAGTGTCTGTTCATATCTTTTGCCCATTTTATAATGGGATTGTTTGTTTTTTTCTTTTCAGCATGTTTGAGTTTCTTGTAGATCCAAAATGTTAAGCCTTTGTCAGACCTGGTGTTGGCAAATACTTTTTCCGTCTGTAGGCTGTCTACCTGCTCTCTTGATGGTTTCTTTGGCTTTGCAGAAGCTTGTCAGTTTAATAAGGTCCCACTTGTCTATCTTCTCTCTTATGACCTGTGGGTTTCGGGTTTTGTTCAGAAATTGGATGCCAGTTCCGATTTCCATGAGGGTATTTACTTCCTTTTCTAAGGTTCTTATGGTTTGAGGTTTTACATTTACGTCTCTAATTCATTTGGAGTTAACCTTTGTGCATGGAGATAGATAGGGGTACTGTTTCAATCTTCTGCATGTGGTCAGGAAGTTTTCCCAGCACCATTTACTGAATAGTTTCTCCTCTCCCCAGTGGTAGGTGGTGGGGGCTTTGTTGAACATGAGTTGGTTGAGTTATTGAGGTTTTGCTTCTGGAATTTCAATTCTATTCCATTGATCTATATGCCTGTTCCTGTACCAATACCAAGCTGTTTTGATGATTGTAGTTTTATAGTAAAGTTTGAAGTCTGGTAATGTGATACCGCCTGCTTTGTTTTTTTTGCTTAGGATTGTTCTGGCTATTCTTGGACATTTGTGTTTCCGTATGAATTCCTGTGTTGTTTTTTCTAGGTGTGAGAAGAATGTTGCTGGTAATTTGATGGGTATTACATGGAATTTGTAGATTGCCTTAGGTAAGATAGACATCTTCACAATGTTGATTCTTCCAATCCATGAGCATGGGATATTTTTCCACTTGATTGTGTCATCTTTGATTTCTTTGAGCAGTGTTTTGTAATTTTCATTGTAAAGGTCTTTCACGTCTCTGGTTAGGAAGATGCCAAGGTATTTCATTTTTTTTTATGGCAATTGTGAATGGAATTGTGTTTTTTATTTGGGTTTCTGTTTATTTATTATTGGTGTAGAGAAATGCGATTGTCTTTTGTCATTTATTTTGTATCCTGAGACTTTGCCAGAGGACTTTATCAGTGTAAGGAGGGTTTTGACAGATTCTCTTGGTTTTTCAATGTACACAATCATATCATCTGCAAAGAGAGATAACTTGACTTCCTCTTTTCCTATTTGGATACCCCTGTTTGCCTCCTCTTCTCTGATTGCTCTAGCCAGGTCTTCCAATACTATGTTGAACAGGAGGGGTGAGAGTGGGCATCCTTGTCTAGTTCCAGTTTTCATGGGAATTGGTTCCAATTAGGAGTATGCTTGCTGTGGGTTTCTCGTAGATGGCTTTTACTATTTTGAGGTATGTTCCCCATATGCCTAGATGTTCAAGGGTTTTTATCAAGAAGGTGTGCTGGATTTTATCAAAAGCTTTTTCTGCATCTAATGATATGATGTGGTTTTTTTTTGACATCTATTTATGTATTTAATTACATTTATGGTTTTACGAATGTTGAACCAGGCTTGCATCCCAGGAATGAAGCCTACTTGGTCATGATGTATGATTTTTGAGATGTATTGCTGAATCTGATTTGCTAGGATCTTGTTGAGAATTTTAGCATCTATGTTCATCAAAGATATTGGCCTGTAGTTCTCTTTCTTTGTTGGATCTTTACCTGGCTTGGGTATCAATGTGATGTTGGCTTCGTAAAATTATGTGGGAAGATGATTTAGGTGGCTTGTTAGGTTGTGAATTTCTGTTCCTTCCATTTTCTTCATGTGTGTTTGTAGGGATATAAATTCCACTCTTACTACAGCTTTCAGGGCATCTCAGAGATTTTGGTAAGATGTTTCTTCATTTTCATTTGTTTCCAGGTATCTTTTGATCTCTGTTTTGATTTCATCATTGACCCAGGAGTTGTTTAGCATCATGCTGTTTAGTGTCCATGTCTTTGTGGGTTTTGGGGGGACTTAGTTGGTGTCAATGTTTATTTTTATTCCATTGTGGTCCGACAAGGTGCATGATAGAATTTCGGTCCTTTTAAATTTTCTTATACTTGATTTATGGCCGAGTGTGTGGTCGATCTTAGAATATGTTCCATGTGGTGATGAGTAGAATGTGTATTCTGCGGTCTTTGGATGGAGTGTTCTGTAGGTATCAATTAAGTCCATTTGGCCCAAAGTCACATTGAGGTTCCGGATCTCATGGCTGATTTTTTTGTCCTGATGATCTGTCTAGGGTTGTGAGTGGGGTATTAAAGTCCCCAGTTATGATGGTGTTAGAGTCAATATCTTTCTTTAGTTTTCCTAGAAGTTGCTATGTGAAAGTTGGCACGCCTATGTTGGGTGCATATATGTTTAGGATAGATATTTCTTGTTGATGGAATGAGCCTTTTATCATTATGTAGTGGCCTTCTGTATCTTTTTATTTTTAATAGCTTGAAGGGTATTTTGTCTGAAATTAAGATGGCTACTCCTCCTTTCTTTTGTATTCCGTTCGCCTGAAAGTTTGTTTCCCATCCTCTTACTTTGAGTCTGTGGGTGTCCTTTCTAGTGAGGTGAGTCTCTTGAAGGCAATAGATTGTTGCCTGATGATATTTTACCCATTTTGCCATTCTGTGTCTTTTCAGTGGTGCATTTAGTCCATTCACATTTAGGCTAATAATTGAAATGCAAGAATTGATCCCTGTCATAAGATTCTTACAGAGTTGTTGTTCCTGTTTGTTTGTTGTCTTTTTTTGGGTTTTGCAGTTGGTTCATGTGTGTTTTTAATCTTTTGCCTGTACTCTTGTGAAGAATGTTTGTTTGTTTTTTTTTTTTTCTGTGTTCAGTACTTTTTTAAGTGTTTCTTGTAGAGGTGGTCTGGTGGCAGCGTACCTTCTTAGGGGTTGGATATCTGGAAAAGATTTCAATTCTCCCTCACTAATGAAGTTTAGTTTGGCTTGGTAGGTTATTCTTGGTTGAAATTGTTTATCTTTTAGAACTTTGATGATAGGGCTCCAGGCTCTCCTGCCCTGAAGGGTTTCTGTGGATAAATCTGCTGCTATTCTAATTGGTATTCCCTGGTAGGTTGTCTGGCCTTTTTCTCTTGCTGTCTTTAAGATTTTTTCTTTTATAGCTACTTTGTTTAGGCGAATTATTATGTGTCTGGGAGTTGGTCTTCTCATTTGTTGTCTTGCAGGGTTTCTCTGAATGTCTTGTCCTTGAATTTTTGCATCACTGATGAGATGAGGGAAGTTTTCTTGAATGATTTCATGAAATGTTTGTTCCAGTGTGACCTCTGACTCTCTCTCTGCCTCAGGAAGGCCAATTACTCTTAGATTTGGTCTCTTGAAGTAATCATTCATCTCCTGAAGGTTTTGTTCTGACTTTTTAAGCTTCTTTTCTATGTTTTTGACAGTTTGGGTTAGTTCTGTATTTTGGTCTTCAAGTTCTGAGATTCTTTCTTCTGCTTGGCTAATTCTGCTTTCCATGCTAATTAGTTTGTTATTTATTTCCATCACAGTATTCTTTACTGCTGTTATTTCTGTCATCAGCTCCTTCCTATTTTCCTCTTGTCTCTTCTCAATTTTTTCAATTCTCTATTAATGCCTCGATGTCTGTGTTTGCTGCTTGTGACCAGTCATTCTGGGGAATTTTCATTGTTTGTGTTCTGAAGTCTGTTTTTTCAGTGTCTGACCTCTCAGGGGTCTGTGTGAGCCCTGTGTTCTTCTTTTAGTTTTTCTTCATTTGTGCCGTTTTTTCCCTCTCCCTACTTTTTCCTTCCCTCCACGTCACCATCTTCTTTAATTCTATTATTCAGGGGTGGAGGGCTTTCTTTTACTTCTGTTTGTTCAATCTCCTATTCCTTCTAATATATTTCCTCTTGCTTTGTTCAGTTCTGGAGTTGGACTGTGTGTTGAGGGCAGTCTCCTTTTTGTAGTTTTGGGATTTAATTAAGGGGGGAGCTGTGATTTAAAATCTCTCTGCAGATTCTGGTGTTCTCCAACAGCTGTATGGATAGTCTGAAACCCACTTCCCACTGCCTTGGAGTCTGTCCTTGCAGTGGGTTGTAGGTTTACTTCCTGAAAGCAAAATTAGGTTAACAGAGGGGAGAAAATGGAGCATGCAGTGGGGAGAGGGGGAGTGGAGAGAGAGAGAGAGAGAGAGAGAGAGGTGTGAGAGGGAAAACAGTTAAGTGTACCAACTGGTAAGAGAAAAGAAACACAAAGACTGAAACAAATATCAAGAAAAACAATAACCACGACTGAAAACTAACCAACAACCATATAAAATCTAAAACATACAGTGATACTAACGTATGCACTGACCAACCTCCTTATTCGTGTGCTGTTCCTTTGTACAAATATGGGATTTACAGAGAAATTAGAAAAAAGGAAAAGCGGGGGTGGGGGGAAGAAAAGTGAAAAAAAAAAGGAGGAAAAACAAAGGGTGGAGCGATAAAGTCAGTAGACTAACAGAACCAGTCAAGCGCACTCTGAAACTTTTCATTTAAGTCCTGTGTGCTTTCAGCTCTGATTTCTAGCTGTCTTTGCAGGCTGGTAGAATTTTTCACTCTTATGGTCAGTTGCCCCCGGCCTGCTGTGAAGAACAGTTCAAATATGGGCCCCCTGCCCAGTCTATCACTGAGATCTTGCTTTTTCCATTTTTCAAGCAGGATGAGCCTCTACTATTCCCGTTTTGATGTCATTACCTTGGTTCCCCAGCAGGTGGTGCTATTCTGCACTACAGTCCAGAGGGGAGGAAGTCTGCTACAGATCCACAACTTGCCACAGCCACTTCACCAGGGGAGTTCCACTGGCCTTTCTCCAGGCTAGGGGCATGGCGTGGCAGTGGGGATCTCACAAGATCCTGCTTGCAGGGCTTCACGGTCTGAAGTCATGGTGGCTTCAGGTATGAAGTGGGAATGACCGCAGTGGCTGTATCTGCGACTGCAGGAGCAGCCCAGTCCCACCACAGTGACTGCAGGAGCAGCCTGGTTAGTCGCGATATACGAGTAGTGACAGCAGGTGACAGTGGTGGCTGAGCTCCCTGTGAAGAGCAGGCTGTGGAAGATGGGGTCTGCAGCCCATGGGAGAGAGCTAGGGTCTTTATGGGTGTTCCCTTTCGCTGAGGGTTTCACAGACCCTGCCAGCCCGTCGCCATCTTGCTGGAAGTCGTATTTATCCTTCTTTATGGCTGCATAATATTGCATTGTGTATATGTACCGCATTTTTTTAATCCAGTCCAGTTATGATCAGCAACACGTATGGTTGCATGTTTTTGCTATTGTGAATAGAGCTGCAACAAACATACGTGTGCAGGTATCTTTTTCATAGAATAATTTGAGTTCCTCCAGGTATATTCCCAATAGGGGAATGGCTGGATCATAAGGAAGGTCAATTTCTACTTCTTTCAGGTATCTCAAGACTGCCTTCCAGAGAGGTTGTACAAGTTTGCATTCCCACCAGCAGTGTAGAAACATTCCTTTTTCTCCACATCCTCGCCAGCATCTGTTGTTGTTTTTTTATTAATGATGGTCATTCTTACAGAGATTAGGTGGTATCTCAGTGTAGTTTTGATTTGCAGTTCTCTGATGATGAGTGAGACTGAGCACTTTCTCATGTGTCTGTTGGCTGCCCATATATCTTCTTTTGAGAAGTGTCTATTCATGTCTTTTGCCCACTTTTTAAAGGTGCTGTTTGTTTTTTTTTCCTTCAGTGCGTTTGAGTTCCTTGTAGATCCTAGATGTTAGGCCTTTGTCAGATATACAGTTGACAAATGTTTTTTCCCATTCTATGGGCTGTCTCCCTGCTCTCTTGATGGTTTCTTTCTTTTTTTTTATTAAATCAATATTTTTTATTATGATTTTGTTGGGTACAGTAAAGGGTTAGGTGAACAATTACGTTTCATTCAGGCACCCTGTTGATAAGAGGTGTTTCCCCTTCCCCAGACAGATATTTGCTAGTGTTAATCCCATCCCCCTCCCCTCCATAGTTTCCCAGTACCATCAGTCATTTTCTATAGTATTACATTGGATGTTGAAGGTCCATTATATGAATGAGAACATGTGATACTCGGATCTTTGTTTCTGTGAGAGGTCACTCAGTATTATAGACTCAAGTTCCATCCAGGTTGCTGCGAAATTCATGATTTGTTCTTTTTTATGGCCGTGTAGTATTCCATTGTGTATATGTACCACATTTTTAAAATCCAGTCCTCTTTTGATGGGCAGCATGGTTGTTTCCATGTTTTTGCTATTGTGAACAATGCTGTGATAAACATACATGTGCTGGTATCTTTTTAATAGAGTGATTTGAGTTCTTCAGGGTATATTCCCAGTAGGGGAATTGCAGGGTCGTATGGGAGGTTGATATTTAGAGCTTTTAGGAATCACCACACTGCTTTCCACAGAGGTTGCACTAGTTTACACTCCCACCAACAGTGTAGAAGTGTTCCCTTTTCACCACACCCTTTCCAGCAGCTGTTATTTTTGAGTTGTTGATGATAATTGCCATTCTGACTGGAGTTAGGTGGTATCTTAGTGTGGTTTTAATTTGCATCTCCCTGATGATTCGTGAGGTTGGACATTTCTTCATGTGTTTGTTGGCTACTCGGATGTCCACTTTTGTGAAGTGTCTGCTCATATCTTTTGCCCATTTGATAATGGGTTGTTTGTTTTTTTCTTTTCAGCACGTTTGAGTTCCTTGTAGATCCAGGATGTTAAGCCTTTGTCAGACCTGGTGTTGTCAAATATTTTTTCCCAGTCTGTAGGCTGTCTCCCTGCTCTCTTGATGGTTTCTTTGGCCTTGCAGAAGCTTGTCAATTTAAAAAGGTCCCACTTGTCTATCTTCTTTCTGATGACCTGTGGGTTTGGGTTTTGTTCAGGAATTGGATGCCAGTTCCGATTTCCATGAGGGTATTTCCTTCATTTTCTAAGGTTCTTATGGTTTGAGGTTTTACATTTAGGTCTCTGATCGATTTGGAGTTAACCTTTGTGCCTGGGGATAGATAGGGGTCCTGTTTCAATCTTCTGCATGTGGTCAGGCAGTTTTCCCAGCACCATTTACTGAATAGGTTCTCCTCTCCCCAGTGGTAGGTGGTGGAGGCCTTTTCAAAGATGAGTTGGTTGAGAAATTGAGGTTTTGCTTCTGGAATCTCAATTCTATTCCATTGATCTATATACCTGTTCCTATACCAATACCAAGCTGTTTTGATGATTGTAGTTTTATAGTAAAGTTTGAAGTCTGGTAATGTGATACCACCTTCTTTGTTTTTTTTGTCGAGGTTTTTTGTGGCTATTCTTAGACGTTTGTGTTTCCATATGAATTCTTGTGTTGTCTTTTCTAGGTCTGAGAGGAATATTGCTGGTAATTTGATGGGTATTGCACTGAATTTGTAGATTGCCTTAGGTAAGATGGACATCTTCACAACTTTGTTTCTTCCATTCCATGAGCATGGGATATTTTTCCACTTGTTTGTGTCATCTTTGATTTCTTTGAGCAGTGTTTTGTAATTTTCATTGTAAAGGCCTTTCACGTCTCTGGTTAGGAAGATGCCAAGGTATTTCATTTTTTTTTGTGGCTATTGTGAATGGAATTGTGTTTTTTATTTGGGTTTCTGTTTGTTTATTATTGGTGTACAGAAATGTGATTGTCTTTTGTACATTTATTTTGTATCCTGAGACTTTGCCAAAGGCCTTTATCAGTGTAAGGAGGTTTTTGATAGATTCTTTTGGGTTTTCAAAGTACACAATCATATCATCTGCAAAGAGAGGTAACTTGACTTTCTCTTTTCCTATTTGGATTCCCCGGATTGCCTCCTTTTCTTATTGCTCTAGCCAGGACTTCCAATACTATGTTGAACAGGAGGGGTGAGAGTGGGCATCCTTGTCTTGTTCCAGTTTTCAGGGGAATTGATTCCAATTTTTGTCCATTTAGGAGTATGCTGGCTGTAGGTTTTTCATAGATGGCTTTTACTATTTTGAGGTATGTTCTCTGTATACCTAGATGTTCAAGGGTTTTTATCCAGAAGGGGTGCTGGATTTTATCAAAAGCTTTTTCTGCATCTAATGCTATCATCATGTGGTTTTTGTTTTGACATCTGTTGATGTATTTAATTACATTTATGGTTTACGAAGGTTGAACCAGCCTTGCATCCCAGGGATGAAGCCTACTTGGTCATGATGGATGATTTTTGAGATGTATTGCTGAATCTGATTTACTAGGATCTTGTTGAGAATTTTAGCATCTATGTTCATCAAAGATAATGTCCTGTAGTACTCTTTCTTTGTTGGATCTATACCTGGCTTGGGTATCAATGCGATGTTGGCTTCGTAAAATGATTTGGGGAGATTTCCATCTTTTGCCATCACCTGGAATACCTTCAGTAGGATTGGGATCAGCTCCTCCTTAAATGTCTTGTAGAATTCTTCTGGAAAGCCATCTGGCCTACGGCTTTTTTTTTGTAGGAATTTTCTTATTTCGTAGTCAATTTCCTTGATTGTTATTGGTCTATTTAGTGTCTCAGTTTATTCTTGCTCCAATCTAGGTAGATTGTGTGATGTCAGGAAGTCCTCCATTTCCTTAAGCTTTTCAATTTTGTTTCCATACAAGTGTACGTAGTAGTCTCTAATGATCTTTTGTATTTCTTCAGGGTCAGATGTGACTTCATCTTTTGTGTTTCTGATTGTGCTTATTTGATTTTTTTTTCTCATTTTTTCTTGGTGAGTCTTGTTACGGAACCATAGATCTTGTTTATCCTTTCGAAGAATGAGCTTTTTGTTTCATAGATTTTTTTTGTATTATCTTTTTGTCTTCTATGTCCTGGATTTGGGCTTTTATTTTGGTGATCTGGATTCTTCTGCTGAAATTAGGGTTTTTGTGGTCTTGCTTTTCCAGCTTCTTTAGATGACTTGTTAGGTTGTTAATTTGTGTTCCCTCCATTTTCTTCATGTATGTTTGTAGGTATATAAATTCCCCTCTTACTACAGCTTTCAAGGCATCCCAGAGTTTTGGTAAGATGTTTCTTCATTTTCATTTGTTTCCAGGTATCTTTTGATCTCTGTTTTGATTTCATCATTGACCCAGGAGTTGTTTAGCATCATGCTGTTTAGTGTCCATGTCTTTGTGTGTTTTGGGGGGACTTTGTTGGTGTCAATGTTTATTTTTATTCCACTGTGGTCCGAGAAGAAGCATGGTAGTATTTCGTTCCTTTAAAATTTGTTTATGCTTGATTTATGGCCAATTACATGGTCGGTATTAGAATACATTCCATGCGGTGATGATTTGAATGTATATTCTGTGGTCTTTGGATGGAGTGTTCTGTAGGTATCAATTAAGTCCATTTGGTCCAAAGTCACATTGAGGTTCCAGATCTCCTTGCTGATTTTTTGTCCTGATGATCTGTCTAGGGTTGTGAGTGGGATATTAAAGTCCCCAGTTATGATGGTGTTAGAGTCAATATCTTTCTTTAGTTTTCCTAGAAGTTGCTTTATGAAAGTTGGCGCACCTATGTTGGGTGCATATATGTTTAGGATAGATATTTCTTGTTGATGGATTGAGCCTTTTATCATTATGTAGTGATCCTCTGTCTCTTTTTTGATTTTTAATAGCTTGAAGGGTATTTTGTCTGAAATTAAGATGGCTACTCCTCCTTTCTTTTGTATTCCGTTCGCCTGAAAGTTTGTTTCCCATCTTCTTACTTTGAGTCTGTGGGTGTCATTTCTAGTGAGGTGAGTCTCTTGAAGGCAATAGATTGTTGCCTGATGATATTTTATCCATTTTGCCATTCCATGTCTTTTCAGTGGTGCATTAGTCCATTCACATTTAGGCTAATAATTGGAATGCAAGAGTTGATCCCTGTCATAAGGTTCTTACAGTGTTGTTCCTGTTTGGATGTTGTTTTTCTTTGGGTTCTGGAGTTGGTTCATGTGTGTTTTTAATCTTTTGCTTGTACTATTGTGAAGAATGGTGTTGTTCTTTTTTCTTTGTCTTCTGTGTTCAGTACTTTCTTAAGTATTTCATGTTGAGGTGGTCTGGTGGCTGCGTAGGTTCTTAGGGATTGGATACCTGGAAAAGATTTTAATTCTCCCTCACTAATGAAGCTTTGTTTGGCTGGGTAGGCTATTCTTGGTTGAAATTGTTTCTCTTTTAGAACTTTGATGATAGGGCTCCAGGCTCTCCTAGGCTGAAGGGTTTCTGTGGATAAATGTGTTGCTATTCTAATTGGTATTCCCTGGTAGGTAATCTGGTCTTTTTCTCTTGCTGCCTTTAAGATTTTTTCTTTTATAGCTACTTTGTTTAGGCAAATTATTATGTGTCTGGGAGTTGGTGTTCTCATTTGTTGTTTTGCAGGGGTTCTCTGAATCTCTTGTGTTTGAATTTTTTCATCCTTGAGGAAATGAGGGAAGTTTTCTTGAATGATTTCTTGAAATGTTTGTTCCAGTGTGGCTTCTGTTTCTCTCTCTGCCTCAGGGAGCCCAATTACTGTTAGGTTTGGTCTCTCGAAGTGATCATTCATCTCTTGAAGTTTTTTTTTCTGTCTTTTTGAGCTTCTTTTCTATGATTTTGACAGTTTGGGTTAGTTCTGCGTTTTTGTCTTCGAACTCTGAGATTCTTTCTTTTGCTGGGCTAATTTTTGCTTTCCATGCTTATTAGTCTGTTATTCATTTCCATCACAGTATTTTTTACTGCTGTTATTTCTGACATCAGCTTCTTCCTATTTTCCTCTTGTCTCTCCTCCATTTTTTAAATTCTCTCCATTAATGTCTTGATGTCTTTGTTTGTTGCATGTGACCAGCCATTCTGGGGGCTCTTCAATGTTTGTGTTCTAGAATCTGTTTTCTCAGTGTCTGATCTCCAAGGGGTCTGTGTGAGATCTATATTCTTCTCTTGGTTTTTCTTCATTTGTGCGGTTTTTCCCCCTCCCTACTTTTTCCTTCCCTCCACGTCCCCGTCTTCTTGAATTCTGTTATTTAGGGTAAAGGGATTGGTTTTACTTCTGTTTGTTAAATCTCCTGTTCTTTATGTATGCCCTCTTACTTTGTTCAATTCTGGAGTTGCACTGTAGGTTGGGGTAGTCCTTTTTGCAGTTTTGAGATTTACTTAAGGGGGAGCTGTGATTTAAAATCTATCTGCAGGTCTTGGTATTCGCTGACAGGTGTGTGTATAATCTGGAACCCACTTACCATTGCCTTGGAATCTGTCCATGCAGTGGGGCTGTAGGTTTACTCCCTGAAATAAAATGTGGTTAGCAGAGAGACGAGAATGGAGTAGACAGTGGGTTGAAGAGGGGGGTGGAGAGATAGAGGAGTAGGGGCAGAAACAAACGTGTGCCAACAAATGGAGAAAGATCTCTATACTGAAACAGATAAAAACAGTAGACCACAGCTACTGATGAACCAATTCTCAAAAAAAAATAAAATAAAACATAGAGTGATGCTAACGTACAAGCTAACCAACCACCTTATTGGTGTGCTGTTCCTCTATACAAAGATATGGTTTACAGAGAGAAGAAAAGAGGAGAAAAAAAAGAGGTGGGGGAAAAAATGAACAATACAGTAGGAATAGAATTAAGTCATTAAACTAGCAGAATCAATGAAGCACAGTCTGAGACGTTTGTTTAAGTCCAACGTCCTTTCAGTTCTGATTTCTAGCTTTCTTTTCAAGCAGGTAAATTAGTTTGTGGTTAGGGTCAGTTGCCCCTGGTCTGCTGTGAAGGACAGTTCAAATCACACTCCATTCACCACTCTGGCCTATGTCTTTCAAGCTTGTTTCTCCCATTTAGATGTTGATACCTTGAATAGCCAGCAGGTGGTGCTATGTCAGCTGCTCACCCCAGAGGGGGTGGGGCCAGACAGGAACCGACAGAGACTGCATCTGGATGCTTGCCTTAGGGCACAGGCAGGGGACTCACGGCAGGCAGGACTTCTTGGTCATGGGAGCGGTGGCAGCGATCCCAGCAGATCTTCCTGAAGGGGCTTCAAGGACTGAAGTCATGAATCGCCTCCAGCCTGGGTGGTGCGATGTGCTACCGGCGGTGGCTGTGGTGGTTATGGCTGCCGTGGCTGCAGCAGTGACAGCGGCAGCGGCGGTAGCAGCGGCGGCTGCATCTGCACTGCAGTGGCTGTCCAGTCCTCCGTGATGTGCCAGTGATAAAAACAGCCAAGCTCTGTATGAAAAGCAGGCTGCGATTTGGAGGTCTGCAGCCCCCAGGGTGAGAACCAGAGACCCACTGCAGTTCTCCTTTGCAGAGGGTTTCACAGACCAGGTTGCCCCATCGCCATCTTACCAGAAGTCCCTCCTGATGGTTTGTTTAGCTTTGCATTAGGTCATTAATTTGATGAGGTCCCACTTGTCTATGTTATTTCTTAATGTTTTGGCCATTTGGGTTCTGGATAGTAATTTGTTGCCAGTTCCAATTTCCATAAGTGTGTCTCTTGCATTTTCTAAGGTTCTTATAGTTTGAGGTTTTATGTTTAGATCTTTGATCCATTTATAGTTAATTTTTGTGTATGGTGATGGGTAGCATTCCTGTTTCAGTCTTCTTCATGTGGTCAGCCAGTTTACCAGCACCACTTACTGAATAGGTTCTCCTCTCCCCAGTAGTTTTTTTTTGAGGCTTTTTCAAATGTGAGTTGGTTGAGGAATTGAGACTTTGCTTCTGGAATCTCTATCCTTTTCAATTGGTCTATGTGCCTGTTTTTATATCAATACCAAGCTGTTTTGATTATTGTAGCTTTATAGTAGAGTTTGAAGTCTGGAAGTGTGATTCCCCTTGCTTTGTTTCTCTTGATAAGGATTGTTTTGGCTATTTGTGGTCGTTTATGTTTGCATATAAATTTCTGTATTGTCGTTTCCCGATCTGAGAAGAATGATATTGGTAACTTAACGGGTATTGCATTTAATCTGTAGATGGCCTTTGGTAGAATGGATATCTAACAATGTTGATTCTTCCTGTCCATGAGCATGGTATATTTTTCCATTTGCTTGTGTCTTCTTGGATTTCTTTGAAAAATGTTTTGTAATTCTCATTGTAAAGGTGTCTCACTTCTCTGGTTAGGAAGATGCCAAGGTATTTCATTGTTTGTGGCTATTGTGAATAGATTTGTGCTACATATTTGGGTCTCTGCCTACTTTTGTTGTTATATAGGAATGCAACTGAATTTTGTATGTTTATTTTATACCCTGAGACTTTACCAAAGTCCTTTATCAGTGTCAGCAGGTTTTTGACAGATTCTCTTGAATTTTGAAGGTATAGGATCATATCATCAGCAAAGAGGGATAACTTGACTTCTTCTTTTCCTGTTTGGATACCCCTGATTTCCTCCTCTTGTCTAATTGCCTGGGCTAGGACTTCCAACACAATATTGAACAAGAGGGGTGAGAGTGGGCAGCCTTGTCTTGTTCTAGTTTTCAGGGGGAAAAGTTTCTAGTTTCTGTCCAGTTAGCAATATATTAGCTGTGGGTTTGTCATAGATGGCACTTACTATTTTGAGGTATGTTCCTTCTATGCCTAGGTGTTTGAGGGTTTTTATTAAGAAGGGATCCTGGATTTTAGAAAACTTGTACTCTTGTGAAGAACATTGTTCTTTTTTCATTTTCTTCTGTGTTTATACTTTCTTAAGTGTTTCATGTAGAGGTGGTTTGGTGGCAGCATAAGTTCTTAGGGATTGGATATCTGGGAAAGATTTTAATTC
>JAPVLO010003975.1:0-18111 GCA_027257055.1 Cephalopachus bancanus
GTCAGAACCAATCCAGCATGGGTGTGGCTCGTATGTCGAATAAGCTCCTGTCAGCCGCTTCTGTTCTCACCGTGTGAATTTTTGTACACCACGCAGGAAACACGGAACCGTGACAGCAACCTGGCCGTCTCTCCAAGCAGGTGAGTGTGTGCTCAAGCACTGTGTGTCTGTCGGGGCAGTGGTGTCTTCCCCTCACAGTGAGGGCTAGTGTGGAATGACGGCATGACACAGGAGAGGAAGCTGTCCCTGTGGCCTTGTTCCGTGTGGCTCTCCGCGTGACTCGGCACGCCTCCTCCCTGCAGATTCCTCTCTCCCCGCCCAGCCCACCCTGAGACCACGCATCTTTACTTCTGCACCTGTCTGTGAGCACGTGTCAGGCTGTGTGTCTGGGTGTCTTTTTGGACAGTCTCTTGTAGCATTTGGTTTGGATTCTAAGCTCCCGAGAGGGTGTTTTGTCGTGTCCAGCAAGCGTGGCTCTGCCCTGCGAGCACTGCACGTGCCACCCCTTACGCTCCAGCTCACAGCGGCGAAGACCAGCCCATCAGAAAGGGCAGGCGCACGTCGCCAAGCGTGTGCTCTGTCCTCATGACAACATCGTGGCAACTCTGCAGGGTCCCGGTACCTGGATGCCAGTGGCAAGATCTGGGGCTCACGCGTGGCGGCCAGTGTTCCTCCACCTTCTGTTCCCTGCTGTGTCTTCTGTAGAATATGATGACCCCTGGCTGGGCTCGGTGCTCAGCCTGTAATCCCAGCACTTTGGGAGGCTGAGGCGAGTGGCTTGCTTGAGCCCGTGGGTTCGGGACCCACCTGGGCAGCTTGGCGAGACCTCGTCTCTACAATAAATCAAAAATTAGCTGGATGTGGTAGCGCGCACCTGTGGTGCCGGCTACTCAGAAGGCTGAGGCGAAGGATCCCTGGAGCCCAGCAGGTCAAGCTGCGGTGACTGGGAGCGGCCACTGCACTCCAGTCTGGGCGATGGCGTGAGACTCCAACTAAAAAAAAAAAGAATACGATGACCCATACTCACTGCTGGTGGCTATTTTTTTTTTCAGTTGGAGTCTCACTCTGTCGCCCAGACTGGAGTGCAGTGGCCAGGTGTGTGTGTGTGTGTCTCTCTACTTTCTTGTGGACACGGAATTGTGCCATCTTCCGTGCTAGCCTCGACTTCCGGCCTCCCATCCCCCGTCTCCCGCCGCGGCCTCCCGAAACACTGAGACGACCCGCGTGCGCCGCCGCGCAGCCCTCAAGCACCTCACAGCCAGTGGCAGTCTTCCCGAAACTCGCCCGCAGCCTAGGCCACCCGCGGCCTGGCCGTCAGCCCACCGCACAGGGCGGGGGACCCCGAGGTACGGGTCGTCCCGCTCAGCTGCCTGGTGAAACGACCAGAAACAGAGCTCTGGGAAGAAAGCACCTGGGCCTAGGCTTGGGGGGGAGAGAGTTGCGGGGCGCGGTCGGTCGGCCGGCCGTCCCGGACTTCGGGGGGCTGAGGCTCCGGCGGCTGGAGCCGGGAAGCTGGCGACCACCCTGGGCAGAAGAGCGAGACCCCCCGTCTCGAACAGACGGGCGAGCTCGGTGGCGAGCACCGGCATAGCCCAGCTGCTTCCAGAACAGCCAGAAAGAGACGCGGCGCCCAGGAGTTGGGAGCTCCAGCGCCCGAGAAGCGTGATTCCCCTCCTCAATCAACGACCAAGAGGAAAGCCATAAAGACAGGGAACGACTGGGCGGGGGCTCCCCGGGAAGAGAAGATAAAGTCTGTTTGCCGCGTCTCGCTCTGTCGCCCAGGCTGGAGTGCAGCGCCAGCTCACGGCCCCCGCAGCGGCCCGCTGGACTGAGGCGACCCTCCCGCCTCGTCGGGGGCTTGAGACCCTGCGCCTGGGCTCAGCGACTCACGCCGGGACTACGGGAGGTGACCCGTACCCGGCCGCAGCCCCAGCCAGGCACCTCCAGTTGCTCCCCAGCCTCGAGTGGGAAACCCAGGCCAGAGCGAAAACCAGGCTGAGACACCTAGACAGCTTGACAGCACAGCGCGAGAGAAGCAGCGCAGCTAGCGCTCTCCGCGACACCCCGAGCCCCACAGACCCGCCTTGCCAGGCCGACTCTCGCTTTGCGCACAAGCTAGTGTCCCGGAGAGAGGCACCGTTCCCGGAAGCACTGCAATACCAGGCCGATGCGCGGAGCGGACGGAGCAAGCCCCCGTGCCGCCTCCTGACTCCAAAAACCTGCTTAATACGTCGTCCTCACGCAGAGGACATGTCAGATATTAAACCAACAAGAACAGATACTACACTTGATCTTAGCCAAAAGGCCGAGAAGCGATGCCCGGCCGCCGCCTCCTCGCGTGCCTCGCCACACCCGTCCCTGTTACGCTTGTGGTCACACCCGTGGTGGCGCGATCCAATTCCTCTCCCACGGTGTGCGCTTCCGAAACGCCGCTGGTCGCTCTTCTCCCTTCGCGATCGCCGGTTCGGGGGACAGACCTGGAACAGAGCCCTTTCCCGCATCTCCCGCCCGCCCTCGGCCCAGCCTGCTTTGCATAAGCCCGCCCCTCCTCTGGGGCAAATGCCGGGGACTGCCGGGCTGGTGGCTCGGCTTGCCATCCCAGCACCTTGGGAGGCTGCGGCGAGAGGACTGCGTGAGCCCGCGGGCTCGAGACCCCCGGGCAGCTTGGCGAGACCTCGGCTCGGCGATAAACCAAAACGTGAGCCGGGCGTGGCGGCGCGCGCCTGGCGTTCCGGCTACTGGGAAGGCGGAGGCGGAAGGGCCACCTGAGCCCGGCAGGTCGAGGCTGCGGTGGCCGGGAGCGTGCCGCTCACTGCACTCCAGCCTGGGCGACAGAGGGAGACTCCAGCTCAAAAAAAAGGAAGAAAAAGAAAAGGCAGAAGGAAAATAGAGGCGGCTTCTCCGTCAAGCCGATTCTCACAGCCGAGATCCCCCCGCCCACCAGAGTGGGGATGTCACGTTCTCACTGATGACGGTTTTAACTAGCCAAGTTTTTGATAATCTGTGGGGTTTTTTGGTTTGTTTTGTTTTGTCCCTGAGTTGAAACGAGCTGAGTCAGTGCATGAAATCAAGTTGCTAGCAAAATAGCAATGTCAACCAGCTTACTCCATTCGGTTTAAAACTTTCATCGCAGTTACCTGTCTGACCTAAGAGTCAGTGCCTGCGTGTGAGGACAGTGACGTTCCCGTGACCGCAGACCCCCAGCCTTGCCTCCTTTGGGCAGGTCGCGCTGACCGTTCCCGCTGACTGTTACGAAACTCCTTAGCCACAGGTTCCACGGGATCGTGCGCTTTGTTACCCGAAATCAAACGGCACGCTTTGCACAACCCCACTGTGACATTTTCATATTTTGTTCTTATATTCTGTCAGTGACCTAACCAAGGCAACTCCGTCGTGTAATAATTCTTCTTCCTTGCTCCTGTGTCACCGCCTTAAACTATAACTTACCCGGGCTTGGATGGCTCTGGCTGTCATCCCGCGCCTTTGGGAGGCTGAGGTGAGTGGACTGCCTGAGCCCGCGGGTTTGAGACCCGCCTGGGTAGCGAGACCTCATCTCTACAATAAATCAAAAAATCAGCCGGGCATGGTGGCGCGCGCCTGTAGTTCCGGCTACTGGGAAGGCTGAGGCGGAAGGATCGCCGGAGCCCGGCAGGTCGAGGCTGCGGTGGCCGGGAGCGGCCGCTGCACTCCAGTCTGGGTAACAGAGTGAGACTCCCACTCAAAAAAGATATTTCAGCATCTAGATAGGTAGGTTGCAACAAATGGAAAATACTTTGAAGGTGACCGAACTTTAAACACGTGAAAATAAATACACTTAAAAAAAGTTTTGTTTGGGAGTCGGAGTCTCACTCCGTCGCCCAGGCTGGAGGACAGCAGCACGCTCGCGGCCACCACAGCCTCGACCTGCTGGGCTCAGGCGATCCTTCCGCTTCAGCTTTCCAAGGAGCTGGAACTACGGGCGTATGCCACTATGCCCGGCTGATTTTTGGATTTATCGTAGAGATGTGGTCTCGCCGAGTAGCCCAGGCCGCTCTCGAAGCCGCGGGCTCAGGCAGTCCTCTCACCTCAGCCTCCCAAATTGCTGGGATTACAGGCGTGAGCCACCGCACCGGCCAGCTTCCTATTTCTGTTGTAACAGGCCACCAGGAACTCAGTGGCTGAAAACAAAACAAATGCATCATCTTGTAGTTCTGGAAGTCAGAGGTTTAAAATGAGTCTCAACAGGCGAAGATCTGGGAGCAGGGGACAAGGGCCGCATTCCTTTCGAGGGCCCGAAAGATGATCGTTTTCCTTGTGTTTTCGTTTCTGGAAGCTGCTCACATTCGCTGGGGCATGATTCCTCCCGTCTCCGGAGCCACCCACGGCTGCTCGATCTTCCTCTGGCTGCATCATCTGAGAGGGTGACTCCTCTGCCTCCCCCTGCCCTTTATAAGGACCCTCGGGGTTAGAACGGACCCCGCAAGATAATCCAGGACAGAGTGCACGATCTCCACGTCCTCAAGTGGATCGTCGCCGCAAGATTTATTTTGCCACAGAAAAGTAACATATCGAGAGGTTCCGAGAATTCGGACCTGGGGCATCTTTGGGAGACGGCGTTATTCTGCCTACCACACCCCTTTAATCGGGCCCCTCCCTGAAGGCTCAGGGTTTACTTATGGGAACCCGTAAAAACTTCTTTGGTTTACCAACACTGTTGTGACCGAGTAAGCAAGAAGAAGTCACGCCAGCAAGCTGAGTCCAATTAACTGGACTTCTATTAATGCGTGGGTCAGGAGCAGGCAAATGCCAGGAAAAATAACTCTTGACAAATTGGTGCAGTTTGTGACAAGCTTTTATGGGTAAAATTTGTAGTACTGGCTACGTAGCAACTTAGCGACCATAGCAACTATTAACTAGCAACTTGGCAACCAAAATGGGAACTTTTGATTGCTAGGGAGGCTTGATTAATTTTATGTCCTAAGTACAGCCAGTGTCCAGAAAGTCCCTGGAGTTCTGTCAGCAAGATATAGTTTTTGTTTTTGTTTTTGTCTTTTTGAGTGGGAGTCTCACTCCGTCGCCCAGACTGGAGCGCAGCGGCCGCTCCCGGCCACCGCAGCCTCGACCTGCCGGGCTCCGGCGATCCTTCCGCCTCAGCCTTCCCAGTAGCCGGAACTACAGGCGCGCGCCACCATGCCCGGCTGATTTTTTGATTTATTGTAGAGATGAGGTCTCGCTACCCAGGCGGGTCTCAAACCCGCGGGCTCAGGCAGTCCACTCACCTCAGCCTCCCAAAGGCGCGGGATGACAGCCAGAGCCATCCAAGCCCGGGTAAGTTATAGTTTAAGGCGGTGACACAGGAGCAAGGAAGAAGAATTATTACACGACGGAGTTGCCTTGGTTAGGTCACTGACAGAATATAAGAACAAAATATGAAAATGTCACAGTGGGGTTGTGCAAAGCGTGCCGTTTGATTTCGGGTAACAAAGCGCACGATCCCGTGGAACCTGTGGCTAAGGAGTTTCGTAACAGTCAGCGGGAAACGGTCAGCGCGACCTGCCCAAAGGAGGCAAGGCTGGGGGTCTGCGGTCACGGGAACGTCACTGTCCTCACACGCAGGCACTGACTCTTAGGTCAGACAGGTAACTGCGATGAAAGTTTTAAACCGAATGGAGTAAGCTGGTTGACATTGCTATTTTGCTAGCAACTTGATTTCATGCACTGACTCAGCTCGTTTCAACTCAGGGACAAAACAAAACAAACCAAAAAACCCCACAGATTATCAAAAACTTGGCTAGTTAAAACCGTCATCAGTGAGAACGTGACATCCCCACTCTGGTGGGCGGGGGGATCTCGGCTGTGAGAATCGGCTTGACGGAGAAGCCGCCTCTATTTTCCTTCTGCCTTTTCTTTTTCTTCCTTTTTTTTGAGCTGGAGTCTCCCTCTGTCGCCCAGGCTGGAGTGCAGTGAGCGGCACGCTCCCGGCCACCGCAGCCTCGACCTGCCGGGCTCAGGTGGCCCTTCCGCCTCCGCCTTCCCAGTAGCCGGAACGCCAGGCGCGCGCCGCCACGCCCGGCTCACGTTTTGGTTTATCGCCGAGCCGAGGTCTCGCCAAGCTGCCCGGGGGGTCTCGAGCCCGCGGGCTCACGCAGTCCTCTCGCCGCAGCCTCCCAAGGTGCTGGGATGGCAAGCCGAGCCACCAGCCCGGCAGTCCCCGGCATTTGCCCCAGAGGAGGGGCGGGCTTATGCAAAGCAGGCTGGGCCGAGGGCGGGCGGGAGATGCGGGAAAGGGCTCTGTTCCAGGTCTGTCCCCCGAACCGGCGATCGCGAAGGGAGAAGAGCGACCAGCGGCGTTTCGGAAGCGCACACCGTGGGAGAGGAATTGGATCGCGCCACCACGGGTGTGACCACAAGCGTAACAGGGACGGGTGTGGCGAGGCACGCGAGGAGGCGGCGGCCGGGCATCGCTTCTCGGCCTTTTGGCTAAGATCAAGTGTAGTGTCTGTTCTTGTTGGTTTAATATCTGACATGTCCTCTGTGTGAGGACGACGTATTAAGCAGGTTTTTGGAGTCAGGAGGCGGCACGGGGGCTTGCTCCGTCCGCTCCGCGCATCGGCCTGGTATTGCAGTGCTTCCGGGAACGGTGCCTCTCTCCGGGGACACTAGCTTGTGCCCAAAGTGAGAGTCGGCCTGGCAAGGCGGGTCTGTGGGGTTCAGGGTGTCGCGGAGAGCGCTAGCTGCGCTGCTTCTCTCGCGCTCTGTGCTGCCACGCTGTGTGTGTGTCTCAGCCTGGTTTTCGCTCTGGCCTGGGCTTCCCGCTCGAGGCTGGGGACCAACTGGAGGTGCCTGGCTGGGGGTGCGGCCGGGTGCGGGGTCACCTCCCGTAGCGCCGGGGCTACCGGCGTGAGTCGCTGAGCCCGGGCGCGGGGTCTCGAGCCCCCGACGAGGCGGGAGGGTCGCCTCAGTCCAGCGGGCCGCTGCGGGGGCCGTGAGCTGGCGCTGCACTCCAGCCTGGGCGACAGAGCGAGACGCGGCAAACAGACTTTATCTTCTCTTCCCGGGGAGCCCCCGCCCAGTCGTTCCCTGTCTTTATGGCTTTCCTCTTGGTCGTTGATTGAGGAGGGGAATCACGCTTCTCGGGCGCTGGAGCTCCCAACTCCTGGGCGCCGCGTCTCTTTCTGGCTGTTCTGGAAGCAGCTGGGCTATGCCGGTGCTCGCCACCGAGCTCGCCCGTCTGTTCGAGACGGGGGGTCTCGCTCTTCTGCCCAGGGTGGTCGCCAGCTTCCCGGCTCCAGCCGCCGGAGCCTCAGCCTCCCGAAGTCCGGGACGGCCGGCCGACCGACCGCGCCCCGCAACTCTCTCCCCCCCAAGCCTAGGCCCAGGTGCTTTCTTCCCAGAGCTCTGTTTCTGGTCGTTTCACCAGGCAGCTGAGCGGGACGACCCGTACCTCGGGGTCCCCCGCCCTGTGCGGTGGGCTGACGGCCAGGCCGCGGGTGGCCTAGGCTGCGGGCGAGTTTCGGGAAGACTGCCACTGGCTGTGAGGTGCTTGAGGGCTGCGCGGCGGCGCACGCGGGTCGTCTCAGTGTTTCGGGAGGCCGCGGCGGGAGACGGGGGATGGGAGGCCGGAAGTCGAGGCTAGCACGGAAGATGGCACAATTCCGTGTCCACAAGAAAGTAGAGAGACACACACACACACACACACACCCTGAAATATACATATCGTAAGCAGGTATTGTAAGGGATATTGTGACAAAGGTGCTTGAGAGTATGGATCTGCGTGTAAGGCTGGGAGTGTAGTCTGCAGAGCTCAGAAAGTCGGGCTACCTTTCTCGGTTTTTCGGTTTGATGGCGTTTGTTTTTGAGTCGAAGTCTCACTCTGTGGCCCAGGCTGGAGGGCGGTGGCACGCTGACGGCCACCGCAGCCTCGACCCGCTGGGCTCGCCCTTGCAAGCAGCCGGAACTACAGACGCACGCCACCACGCCCGGCCAGTTTCTGTGATTTATCGTAGAGACGAGGCTCACTGACTTGCCCGGGCTGGTCTCGAACCCCCAGGCCCAGGCAGTCCTCTCACCTGGGATTACAGGCTGAGCCGCTGCGCGGGGCCTACTTTCTCGGGCCTCTCAGTTCATCTGATTTATTCTTCACCGCAGGACAGTTTCCCTAAGTGAACTTTTGGAACGGAAGGGAGAGTAGGGCCTTCACCCTCCTCTCCTCGCCACACCAACTGCTATTTCTGTGCTTCTACGAATCGTGCGCTTGCCTGACATTTCTGACCCGGCACACAGGAGAGAGAGGACTCCGCCCTGTAGTTACTGGTTTCGCTCTCACGGTTTTACCCAAGACCAATCGGGAAACCGGGCGTGGTGACCCGCGCTCCTGAAAGCCACGGCTACTCAGGAGACCGGCCGGAGGATGGCTTGAGCCCAGGAGTTCAAGTCCGCAGTGCGCAGTGGTCGAGCCTGCGAATAGCCACTGCACTCCAGCCTGGGCAACGCAGGGAGAACCCGTTGTCTCTCAAAGGAACAACAGAGGAAACGGGAGGCCGCCGGTCCAGGCCGATCAGCCGAGAACCCCAGGTGTGTCCCGGGGTGTGGAGCGTGAAGTGGAGCCAGAATGCTGGGTGAGGCCTCCCGGAAGAGAAGCGCGGGCCGGCTTGGCCTGGAATCCCGCACCTTGGGAGCCCGAGGCTTTGAGATCGCTCGGGCAACTTGGCGAGACCTCAACTCTACAAGAAACATGAAAAAAAATTAGCCAGGTGCGCTAGCGCACGCTACTTGGAAGGCCTAGGCAGAAGGCTCGCCGGAGGCAGGCAGGTCGACGCTGGGGTGGGGTGGCCGGAGCGTTTGTGCCACGGCACTCTGGCCAACTCAAACAAAAGAAAACAATAAACAAACAAAGAATCAAAAAACATGAATCCTTATCTCAGTTCTGCAGCCGAATTGCAAATCAAGGCTGCTTCTCTGTGGGGACAGACCCGCCGGGCCAGATCGGACACTGCATTCTTTCCGATGTAACTTCAGGCAGCGAGGTTTGTGTCAGAGAACAAAGTTTCTCGGCAAGAAAGCAGTTGTCAGGCCAAGAGGGGAGTTCTCCTTTACAGCCCAGCCCATCCCTGGAGAAATATTGTTTTCTGCGGACTCTGCAGATTCTTGCTACGTGGAAGCTCATCTTCACCGTCAGGAAGCCTCAAGGCCGCTGCTCGGGAGCCTGGGGCGGAAGAATCGCAGGAGACCGGGAGGTCCAGCCGCTCCGGCCTGGGCGACAGAGTGAGACCCCGACCGGAAGGACGAACACAGGACCGCCAAGACGGAGCGGGGGCCGGCTCGGGCCGGCTCGGCCCCAACGCAGCCCAGGGAGGATGCGTCCCACTCCCACTGCAGCTGCTGACTGCAGCTCCCCGTCAACAGGCCGCTCCCACCTCCACGGCCGCGAAGCAGCCAGGCTGCGCGGACGGGACGGTGAGGCGCTTCGGCACCGGGGAGGCGTCTTCCAGGGTCAGAGGCACTGCCCAGGCGGGAGGGCACATTCCAGGGCCTCGCCCAGGCCGATGGTAAGACCGACCCCCAGCTGGACTCTCGGCGAGTGGGGGGTGGGGAGAGGGAGAGGGTCGAGGCTCTCTCGGGACGGACGACGCAGTCTTGGCGACAGGCCCTCGAGCGCGCGGCCGAGGGTGGGCGACAGGGGCCCGGGTCTTGCCTTCCGTGGTTGGTACCCGGGACACACGTTTCTGGAGCATCTGCTGAGTTCCAGGCGCTGAATGAAGCGCGGGGACTGCAGGTGAACAATCCATCTTCGAAGAGCTTCATACTCCAGGCTTCGTCTCTGGGCTCCGTTAGAACCTTCTGGGTAATCCTGGGCGAGCTCGTTGGATCGTTCGGAGCGTGCTGTTTGGTTTTGCTTTGCTTTTCGAGTCGGACTCTCCCCCTGCCGCCCAGGCCGGAGTGCAGCGGCGCGCTCGCGGCCACCGCCGGCCCCCGTCGGGCTCGGGCCATCCTTCCACCGCGGCCTTCCAAGTCGCTGCAGCCACAGGCGCGCGCCCTCACGCCGGCTAGCGTTTCGGGTTCTCGTGGAGACGAGGTCTCGCCACGTTGCCCGGGCTGGTCTGGAACCCGTGGGCTCGGGCAGTCCTCTCGCCTCCCCCTCCCGAAGCGCTGGGATCGCAGGCGGGAGCCACCGAGCCCGGCTGACTCCGTCTCGCGTCCTTTCCAGCCACCGGCGAGGCGATGGCGCTCCAGGCGCTAGCGCTTAGGGGGCTGGCCCAGCTTTCTCTGAAGGCGGAGAGAGAAGGCTGTGGGCAGGCCGCGAGCGCTCGGTGGTGTTAATTCTGACAGGTGAAGCCTGAAGAGGCTCTGTGGGGTTGGGACGTTTGAACTAGGCCCGGAAGGATGGGTAGGATTTGGACAGACGGAGAAAGGGAGGAGGGCATTCTGGACAGCAGGCGCTGTCTGGCCAGAGGCCGCGGCTTTGTGGCAGGCTACAGGGCACGTGGCCTTTGGAAGCTGACGCCAAGGAAGCATTTTAATACAAGATGGGCATCGTATTCGGTTGGGATTCAACCTTAAGTGCTAGGTTGAAGATTTGATTTGCGCTTTTGTTCTGTGGGTGGTGGGGCGTTGGTTTCTGAGCGGGAAGTGACGCGGCGGGACTACAGATGGGAGAGAAAGCGACTGAGAGACTGTTGCCGCGACCTGGGCAGGCGCTACAGAGCCTGGGCCTGCCCGGGGAGGCTGGGCAGGTGTGCCAAAGAACACAGGCCCAGGCCGATTCTGGGAAGAGGCTTGCTTCGGCTTGCTGAGGGGAGTGTTGGAGTGAGAGACTGACATTGAGTGCCTGAGACCCAGGAAAGGGAAGCTGGTGTTTCAGTCCTCTCAGAACTGCTGATCCAGGCCCCTGGTAGCTGACTCAAGACTCAGAAAGACCAGGAGGAGGGCCGGGTGCCTCCAGACACCGCTGTGGAATAACAAGAGCAATCTGCTTTGGAGTGCCCCAGACTGGATTTCCAGGTCTGGATCGAAAGTGGCTGAGTGGCGGATCTTAATTTCTCTGAGCCGTGTTTCCTGACTCATAAAGCCAGTAGTCGACCCTCTTGTTAAGCACTCTGAATTGACAGGGAAGCAGGAAACTGGCAAGTCCGGCCTCGACCCCAGTGACCTAGAGGCTTTTTTTATACACTGGGCGGCTAGGAGGGAGTGGAGTTGTGGCGGATCCTAGAAGACACTTTCACCCTTTGTCAAAAAAAAATCCCGACTCCGTCCTCCCCCTGTCTGCAGCACCCTCATCACCTGTGTGGATTCCGGGATCCTCAGAGCCCGGCGTGACGACCACGAGGAGCCTCCTCTGACCCGGTGAGGCCCCTGCTCCGGCGGCGGGTGAAGGGTGGGACCGGGGCGGGGGCCTCATGAGGGCTGCAGGCGGGCGGGGCGTCGTGACCCCGGAACCGGCTCTCACCTCCCCTTCCTCGCAGCTCCTGGAGCCGAGGGTGGGCCCTGCCGGTGTAAGATGCGCCAGACCCGGCACACCCCCACGTGGTTGCCACGGGCGGGAAGGAGAGGGCCTCGAAGCTGTGGCCCTGGGGGTCTGAGGAACCCGTGTTCAGGGCCAAGCACGTGAGTCACCGGACGTGGAGGGGTCGGGTCTGCGGTCGAGGGAGGCCGAGGCACCGAGTCAGAGACCAGCGGGGCTTTCGGGCCTGGCGAGGGGCGGCTGAAGAGGGGGCAACGCTGAGCTCCTCACGGGCCGTCCCCGCTCTGCCTGCCCCCCAGGACGGAATGACTGGCTAGACCTGCGGGTTCCCATCTGGGACCAGGACACACAGCTCCTCCCCGGGTCACAGAAGGTTGCCACCTGCACGGGGCAGCACCAGGTAAGGCGCCACCTCACTCCGGCTCCTGCTGGGCTAACATGGCCTCCGGAGAAATAGCCTCCGCCTCCGGTTGGACACAGCTGCGCTTCTCACCCCCCAGGGCTCTCGGAGGAGCGAGCGCTTCCCTATCAGTTCCAGTCCTGTCGCTGAGCCTGTGACTCTCCTTTACTGCATTCTAGGACAGAGTTTCCTGAGCGGTGGCTCTTCCTTTCCCGCCTACCTGGAGAAGAGGAGAGGGGAAGGGAGCACGTTCCCTTCGAGTGGGATCCACAGGGCACTGGGGTCCCGAGAGGACACCGGGCTGGGTGTCGAGAGAACAGACTTCTGTCCTGATGCGGCCTCTCCGATTGGCTTGGGACCCACGCCTGACCTCCCCTCTCTGGCCTCAGCTCCTGGGCTTTACCTGAGGGGTCCCACTGAGGATCCTTACAGCCTGTCTCATCAGAAGTCCCGAGGCACAGGCAGGGCTGGGTCATGCCTCGCATCTGCCCGTTTCCTTGGCTCTGGCACAGCGAAGGTCTGATCTTGGTGAGAAGCCTCCACTCAAAACACCTGTGAGAGCGTCCTCTCACCTTCCTTGTTCAGGCCGATCTCTTGGCTTGAAATTCGGCACCCACCAGCGGGCCAGCCTGGCCTTCTGTCCCTCCGTTCCCCCTGGATGGGCGTGCAGGGGGCGAGTGGTAGAACGCTCACACGTTTCCAACCCGCAGGATCTCCCCTCGACTCTCTAGCCAAGCAGCTCTCCCTCACACCCCGAAGCTCAGAAAAGAGGCGTCTGTTTCAGACGAGGTTTCTCTGAGAACGGATCGTAAACAGAAAGTGGTGTCTGGGGAGGGGGTGAAGATCCGGAGATGCCAGAGGGTAGGGTAGCGTGTGGGGCAAGGATACTCTCGTGACGCCTCAGCCTTCCTGCAGGTCCAGGTCTACGATCCGGCCTCCCCCCAGCGCCGGCCAGTCCTGGAGGTCACCTACGGAGGGTACCCACTGACAGCCATGGCCCTTACTCCTGGGGGCAGGTGTTTGGAGGGAGGGGGACGGGTGGGAGAGCCAGGGGCTCGGGGGGGGGGCTCTGGGAGGCGCCTGTTGACCTTACTTGCCTCTGGTCTCCTCAGTTCAGCGATAGTGGGGAACGCGCATGGGCAGCTGGCAGAAATTGACTTTCAGCAAGGCGAACGGGCTGGGGGGTGTTTGGGGAAAGGGAGGGGCAGGTTGGGAGGGCAGGATTCCCTCCGAGGGGGCACGGTGAAGCCAGTGAGCCTCACTCAGGTGCCAGACTGGTTCAGCCCCGGACTTCGCCAAAGCTGCCGACTCTGGCCTTACGCTCCCTCTGCCTTGGCTTCCGTTTGCCTGTGTCACGGAAACATTCGCTGCGACTCCGGTCTCGGGGTTATGTTGTGGACTGCACATGGGAACGCAGAGTGACCGGAACAGGGAACAGTCCGTAAACGGCGGGTTGTGGGCCGGCCAGCTAGCGCGGATGGCTCTCCGCTTCTCCGGGGTGCCCGCTGGGCTGTCTGAAGGGGCTGGCCGGCAGCGTCCGTGGGTTGCAGTGCCACCCTTCAAAGCCCTTCCTAGCCCCCCTGTGGCTTGGACAGAATCTTAAGGGTACACAGGATCCCGAATCCCCGGGAACGGAGCACAAGGTGAGAGCCCCGCCCTCTGCACCTTCGCCCCTCGGTCTGACTCGGGGTCTCTTGGAGCACTGCTTCCCTTCCGTTTGTGTTTGTCTAGCTCAGCAGGCCTGGGTTTCTGAGGGCGGCCCCCTTCTTTACAGGTTTACCTCAAGTCTCGACTGAACTGTCTCCTCCTGTCAGGCAGGGGGAACTGGGAGGTGCGTGGTTGGGTACCGGAATGTGGGAGCCAAGGACATAGGTGTTAGGATTCCCGTGGAGAGAACGAGGAGAGGCGGCAGACCTGGGGCTATCGGTCTACCTGCCACGCCAGATTTCCTCGAGGGGTTGCGTTAACAGTTAAAATCCTGACAGGGTTATTGCCGAGGGCGACCTGGTACCTGAGAGCACGGATGGGGACGGTTTCTGGGAGTGGGGAATACAGGCGGTGCTACCCGGAGAAATTATTTCCCAGCCGGCGTCTCCTCTCCCTGGGCCTGCCACCGTGTCCCTGACTCCTCAACTTTCTTCCCACGCACAGGATGAGCCCCCAGAAACTCGAGAGCCCGGCGGGCTGCCCCTCGAAGACACAGAGACCTTGAGCTCTGGGCGTCCTTGGAGGCAGCGGCCGAGGGGAAGCTCCCCGATTTGGGGCAGGCCGCAGGGGCTCCCCAGACCGCACGAAGAGGAAAGAAGCGGCCCGGGTCCGCCAGCCCCGAAGCCCTCGTGCCGCTCTGGAAACGGACAGCCAGACGCCCAGCGACCCTGAGCCTTTGTGACGGGAGAGAGGAGCGGGGCAGCTCGGGGTCGCGGCTCAGAGCCGCAGCGGCGGGCCGCTGACGTCACAGGAGGTCAGAAAGCCGGGCTGGGGCCGAGCGGGCGGGCGGGGGGCGCGGGTGCCGGGCGGCTGGCACCGGCGCGCGGAGCGCGGGCCGCGCCGGGGCATGGGCTGCTGCCAAGACAAGGACGCCGAGGAGGCCGAGGAGAGGGCCACGGAGCGCGGGAGCCTCGGAGGTGGGCCGCCGGCACGGGGGCCCGGGGAGCGGGCGGGGCCGGGCGCCGGGGGCAGGGTGCGGCTGAGTCCCGCGGCCTCCTCGTCCCTCAGGCGCCGCAGGTGTCGACTGGGACTCCCACCGCGGCCGCCGGAATCGCAAGTCGAACGAAACGCTGATCACCGTGCTGTGGCGGCGGATCTCCATGTTCGGCCAGCGAAGCTCCTCGGACGCGGCACTCGGAGCGGATTCGAAAGCGGGAGAATCCGACCCTGAGGACAAACGGGAGACCCTCGAGCGGATCGAGGAGCGGCCGGAGATGGGCTGACCCCTGGCCCGCCTTCAGTCCCCCCAGCCTCCAGAGAATAAAACTCCTACGTGGACTGCACGAGCCCCCGGTGCCGCGGCCGCCCGCCCTGGGGACCCGCGCCGGCTCGGCGGGGCTGCGGGCTCCTTAAGGCTCCTCCCCCGAGGCGGCTCCCGCCCCCGGGGCTCCGGCTGCGGTTCCTCGGGGGCGGGGTCGCGGCGGCAGGCTGGCCAATGGGGGGGCTGAGTCGCTCTTGCACTTGGGGGGCGTGTCCCGGGTCGCGGCGCTCGAGGAGGCGAGTCCCCGCCCCTTCGTCGCCGGGGGCGGGGTGGCGCGTGGGTGACGTGGCGGCTTCGGCGCTCGGGGCGGAGACGGTGACGACCCGGGAGGGGCGGTGGCGAGGAGGTGGGCGAGATTCGCGCCGAGGGGGCTCCGAGCGCCGTGTCAGCTCCAGGGCAGCGGCTTCCCGGGGGCGAGACGGGCGGGGCGAAGGGAACCCGGGGCAAGAGGACGAGTCCGGCCGGCCCGGCCCCCGCTGAGCGAATACCTCACCGGCCAATCGGGAGGGCCTCTGTTGAGAGGAACGTCGGGACTAGCTAATCAGTGCTTGAGGTCTTCCCGAAGGCGGAACTCGGGCGGGAGGGTGGGACTTCCTGTTTCTCATAAACACCTGGAGAAGCCGGGCTCGGTGGCTCAGCCTGTAATCCCGCGCCTCGGGAGGCTGAGGTGAGTGGATTGCCTGAGCCCGCGGGTTCGAGACCCTCCTGGGCAACTTGGTGAGACCTCATCTGTACAATTAAAAAAAAAAATTAGCCGGGTGTGGTAGCGCGCGCCTGTAGTTCCAGCTACTCGGAAGGCTGAGGGGGAAGGATCGCCGGAGCCCAGCGGGTCGAGGCTGCGGTGGCCGGGAGCGGCCACGGCACTCCAGTCCGGGCGACAGAGTGAGACTCCAACTCAAAAAAGAAAAGAAAAGAAAAGAAATAAACACCTGGAGGGCTCCTCCTCCCCCCGCCCGCCCTCCGCAGCGTGTCCCTCGCGGGAGATGCGTCGCCGTTCTCCTGAAGAGGTCGAGGGGAGCCGCGGAGGCAGCCCGAGGGCCTGCTCGGGCCGAGCAGTGGCACAGGCTGGGCCGGCGTCTCAGGGCCGCGGGACTCGGCTCTGGCCCGCGCTCGGTCCGCCCGAGCCAAGTTGGAAGAAGAGTCCGAGAAGGGCTCGACTCGGGCGCGGGGGGCCGGGACCCTTCCCGCGGGCCGCCCGGGGTGCGGAAGGGCCGAGGGTCGGCTGGTCGTGGGGGGTCGCGGGGGGCGGCCAGCGGCCCGGGGAGGGACGCTGCCCGCCGCCGCGGTCCGAGGCTGTGCGTCTCGGTGATCCCGCGGAAACGCCGCGGGCCTGAGCACGCGGGCCGGGGCGTCTACCTGGGCCTCTCGAAGACACAGGCCCTGCCCCTGCCTGCGGCGGCGGGGGGACACCGCCCCTGCCCCCCTCGGTGGCCCCGGGCCCGCCCCTCCCGACGCCAGGCCCTGCCGGACCGCGCCCAGGAGTTCCTGTCCGCCTGCGAGCCGCCGCAGCGCCGGCAGGTGAGGACGAGGAGCCAGCCTCCCGACGTGGGCGAAGTCCGGGAGGGCTGGGCTCGGCGCTCCTAGCCGAAGGGATTCTCGGGGAGCCTCATGGAAGTGGTGCGTTTGGATGGGGCTTGCGGGGTTTACGCTAAAGCGGCAGAGAGACGGGCACGCTCCAAGAAGCGGGGACCTGGCTTTCTGTGAGGACTCGCCCGGAGGGGAGGATTGCGGTTCTGGAGGGAACACCCCAGGGCCAGAGGTGGCCGCGACGTGTTTGCTGTGAACGGGGAACACATTCCAGAAAGAGCCTGTAGGTGAGAGACGCCCGGAACTCTGGTTGGAGTCTAGGTCTTTTTTTTTTGAGTCTCTCACTCTGTCGCCCAGACTGGAGTGCAGTGGCCGCTCCCGGCCACTGAGACCTCGCCTGCCGGGCTCCGGCGATCCTTCCGCCTCAGCCTTCCAAGTAGCCGGAATTACAGGCACGTGCTACCATGCCCGGCTGATTTTTTGATTTATTGTGGAGATGAGGCCTCACCAAATTGCCCAGGTGGGTCTCGAACCCGCGGGACACTCACCTCAGCCTCTCAAAGCATGGGATTACAGGCTGAGCCACCGAGCCCAGCTTGGAGTCTAGGTCTTAACATTAAGGTTGCTGTGTGACCGTGGCTAAGTTAGTTCATCTAGTTTGGATCTCAACTGTGAGATGAAGGGGCTTTTCTAGATGGGTAATTTCTATCAAAGTCACCTGTGAGTGCTTTTTTACAAGTTAGATTCTCCTGTTACAGTCCAGACTTTCTGAATCCAAGTGGGACCTGAGTAACTATATGTTTTATTGTTTCTCCTGTTCATCTCTTGTTAGCAACTGTTCTTCTCTATGATCTCCAAGAGCGTTGCAGCTATCCCTAATCTCCTGGTTCGGGGAGTAGAAGGGCAATACCAGCTACCATTTATTTAGAGCTTGCAGGGTATAGGGTACCAGGTAGTGAGCTAAAGTAGTTTACAGCCCTCATGTACTTACTACACAGCACCATAGAAGCTGAGTGGATCGTCTTTACAGAAAAGGAGTTGGAGGCTGGACACGGTGGCTCACGTCTGTGATCCTAGTATTCTGGGAGGCGGAGGCGAGAGGATTGCCTGAGCTCAGGGGTTGGAGACCAGCCTGGGCGACTTGGCTAGACCTCGTTTCTACAATAAATCAAAAATTAGCCGAGTCTGGTGGCACGTGCCTGTGGTTTCAGCTACTCAGAAGGCTGAGGGCGGAAGGATCACCTGAGCCCTCAGGTTGAGCCTGCGTGGCTGTGAGCATGACGTTGTGCTCCAGCCTGGGTGACAGGCTCTGACTCAAAAAAAAAAAATAAAAAAGGGAGATAGAGATTCAGAATGTTGAAGTTACTTGTTCCCGAGTCCCCAGCTTGTAAGTGGTGGAGTCATTGAACTCAGGTCTACTTGTCTTCAAACCTGGGCTCTAAACTAGTACCACTGAAAAATCTGGGTCATCTGATGGTAGGCACTGCCAATATTAGAGAGGGTTCAATAGACAGCTGAGGAAGAGTGAAAGATGGAAATGAGGAGAGGGGAACTAAAGTTGTCACCTCCTAACATTCCTTTTCGGAACGGGATGCAGACAAATGAGCCGGCTCTGCGTGCTGTCCGACAGCGCAGTGAATTCACTCTCATGGCTAAGTGAGTTCAGAGAGGCTTTCTGGTGGAGCACTGTGTTGTCTGAGGAGTAGGCTTGCCTTCGGTCTGTGAGCACCGGGATGGGTCGTGCTGGAGCTAATGTGGAAAGAGGCCCTCTCCTGC
>JAPVLO010003976.1:0-18382 GCA_027257055.1 Cephalopachus bancanus
TTTTTTTTTTTGTTTTTTTGGGGAAATTTTTTTTCCCCACCCCCTTGAGTTTAAAGCTTTTTTGGCAAGTAATTTTGGCAGAAATTTTTTTTAACCACCCCAGATTTTATATTTTTTTAATGGACAGGGAACCATTTAAATTTCAGCGTTAATAATGATGTGTAAGGTACTATTCCATTCATGTTATTCATTATTACCTGGTTGCTTTACTTATTAATTAATTAATTTATTTATTTATTCTCTCTGTTGTGTCTGTGTTCCATAATGCATGTGAGCACTATGACTTCTAGTGTTTTTCTACTGGTACATTTTGACTTTTGTTTTAGTATTTAGAACTCCCTTGAATAGTTCTTGTAGAGCTGGTTTAGTGGTGACAAATTCCCTTGGTGTTTGTTTATCTGAGAAAGACTTCATTTCTCCTTCATTTATGACACTTAGTTTTATGGAGTACAAAATCCTTGGCTGACTGCTATTCTGTTTGAAGAGATTGAAGATGGGGCCCCAATCCCTTCTGGCTTGAAAGGTTTCTTCTGAGAAGTATGCTGTTAGTCTGATAGGTTTACCTTTGTAAGTTATTAGATGCTTTTGTCTTACTGCTCTTAAAATTCTTTCCTTCGCATTAACTTTTCACAGCCAGATAATTGAATGCCTTGGGATGACTTTTTTGCAATGAATCTTTTGGGACATTCTTTGGCCTTCTTGTATCTGGATGTTTATCTTGGATCTCTGGCACAAGGCCAGGGAAGTTTTCCTCCATTATTCCCTCAAATAGATTTTCCAAACCTGTTGCTTTCTCTTCTTTCTCAGGAGCACCTACGATTCTTAGGTTTGAATGTACTTGATTCCACATTTCTTGGAGACTTTGTTCTATTCTCTTGATTCTTTTTCTTTATTGTTGGTTAATTGGGTTAATTTGAAAACCTTGTCTTCAAGTTCTGAGATTATTTTGCTTGTTCTACTGTTCAAACTTTTCATGGCATTTTGTATTTCCCTGAAGAATTCTTTCATTTCTAGAATTTCAGATTTTTTAAATTGCAGTCTTACTCTATTGCCCAGGCTGGAGTACAGTGGCACACTCACAGCCACTGCAGGGTTGACCCGCTGATCTCCAGCAATCCTTCCACCTCAGCCTTCCAAGTAGCTGAAACTAAAGGCATGCACTACTACACCCAGCTAATTTTTTATTTATTGTAGAGACAAAGTCTTGCCAAGTTTCCTCGGTGGGGGGGGTCTCAAACCCACAGATTCAGGCAACCCACTTGCCTTGGCCTCCCAAAGTGCTGGGATTGCTGGCTGAGCCACTGAGTCCAGTCTTTATTTTTTTTTTAAGGTGTCTGTCCCTTTGGATAATTTTTTATTGATGTCTCAAATAGTTTTTTTATTTCTTTATGTAGGCTTTCAACTCTCTCCTGAAACTCACTGAGCAATGCTATAATCAACCTTTTGAATTATACGTCTGGAATTTGAAAGATTTCATTTTGGTTAGAGTTCATTGCTAAAGACTTAGTATGATCTTTTGAGAGTGTTGGAGAACGCTTTCTCATATTATCATAATTACTTTTCTGGTTCCTTTTCATTTGGGTAGACTATTTCTTCTTATTTGAGGTTGACAGGGGCTGACATAGGCACTGTAGGGTTCCCTTGGTTATATATATCTTTGGTATGGTGAGTTCCTCAATTACTAGCTGTGACGTCCTGTGCTGGGTGCCTGCACCAGCACATGGCATCCTGAGTAACAGGCATGGTTTGGTAAGTAGTATTAGCTGGGGTCTGAAATCAGGCCTACCCTAAGCTGAGGTTTTGTATTAGAAGTGGTGAGATGTACTATTGACCTCCAGCAATGAGGTGGCATTTATGGGAGGGAGCCAGCTGTGGTGGTGGCTGTGGGCTTTCTGCCTGGTCTGTGTTGCTCCAAGGAAATGCCTAGCCAACCCAGACAGAAAGTGGTGCTCTGAGAATTACTCAAGTTCTCTGTCTATTTTGAGCCTTCAAGAGGAGAGGGGAAAAAAGGAGCTCAAGAACCTTGCCTGTGTGCACTTTTGGCTACTTATTGAGGATTAGGAAGGAATCTCAGGCTACTGGGATAATGTTTTTGTGCAGTGTGGGCACAGAAGAGTTAACATGGGAAGTGAAAGGTTGCTATGTCAATGAGTCCCACCAAGCTCCTCTCCCTAGCCTCAAGCAATTTGACTTCCAAATGTCAAGTGCAGCTGGCCTCAGGTGTTCTCACAGCAGTCTGCCCCCTAGGAGTAGCTAGGGGCCCAACCCCTCCAAGGCTGGTTAGAAAGCATCTACTTTAGTCTCAACTTGCTGGGCTCGTGATCCTTCTGCCTCAGCCTTCCAAGTAGGCTGGGACTAAAGGCAGGCACATGCCACCACACCCAGCTAATTTTTTGATTTATCTTAGAAATGAGGTCTCGCCAAGTTGCCCAGGCTGGTCTCAAACCCGTGGGCTCAGGCAATTCTCTCACCTCAGCCTCCCAAAGTGCTGGGATTATAGGCATGAGTCACCATACCTGGCCTATCTTTTATCTTTTTCTAACAATTTTGGATTTATCTTCATGGATTTTTTAGGAAGACAATGATAATATCTGAAGATAAAAAAAAAAATCAGTCTCTTCTAATATTTTTAGAGATTGGAAAAACTTGGCTTATTAAATTGATTTCCTGCAGTGATAGTGGGTATAATTGTCTTCATTCTGACTTTAATGGAATGGCCTCTAGTGTTTCACGGGTAATCCAATATTGCTTTAAATTTCTGTTATAGTCTTGTGTCATAATACTCTAATAGCTTTTAATTAATTAAAAAATGCCTGCTAAATCATATGAAATCTCTTTTTGGCATTTTCAGAATTATTTTTTTCTCTTGTAACTTATGAGTGTGATAAATTTCTTTATAATAAACTATATCTTATAATTTATTATAAAATAAATGAAAACCCTTTGGTCACATATCACTCTTTAAGATACTATTAAATGTAGTCTTACTGACTTTTTTCCCAGCTATATTCACATGTAAAATTGGTCTATAATATTCCTTTCATTTGTTTTCTTTGTCAGATGTCAGTGTCAGTCTTAATATAAATGATGATGTTCCTCACCATAGGCTGCTCAATACAGTGTGGGTGTACTGACTTGACTCAAGCTGCTGCAGTATTGCACACTCAGTCCATTGTTCATCACTTGACTAAAACCCCCAAGGACACACATCATTAATGTTCCTTTGCCCTTACATAAGAAAAGCCAGAAGAAATAGCATTAGATCATTAGAATCAGCTTACCACATGTTTTAAAGTACTTCTGGTAGAAATGCCTTCTGGACAGATAATAGCCAATTGATTTTTGAAAATTGGCTTCATTGTATTCTATTGCTAAAAATAAAAACAAATTGAATATAAATGCTCCAAGTAAAATAAATAAAAGAGCTGGGCTCAGTGGCTCAGCCTGTAATTCCGTGCCTTGGGAGGCTGAGATGAGTGAATTGCCTGAGCCCGTGGGTTCAAGACCCACCTGGGCGACTTGGTGAGACCTCATCTCTACAATAAATAAAAAATTAGCCGGTGTGGTAGTGCGTGCCTGTAGTTCCAGCTACTTGGAAGGCTGAGGCGGAAGGATCGCCAGAGCCCAGCAGGTCGAGGCTGCAGTGGCTGGGAGTGGCCACTGCACTCCAGTCTGGGCAACAGAGTGAGACTCCAACTCAAAAAAAAAAATAATAATAATAAAATAAAAATAAATAAATAAATAAAAGGCTGTCACACAAGTAAAACTTTTAAGGAATGTATAAAAACTTAGTGTATAAGTAGGAAAGACAGTGACTATTCAAATTAGCTCTCAGGACACTCAATCACATTCACAAAATCCAAGTGGCTATAAACACCTTTAAGGCTAGTATGTTGACAGTGTTGTTTACTTTTTATACCAACTCTGACTCAATGGCTCTTATCAGAGAAGCCCTAAGTAAGTATTTTTTGAATGAATAAAGAAAGACTGATTGCTTGGTGTCCTTTCACACATCCTGTTGGTCTGTCAGATGATACCTGGATGTCCTGAGTGCCCACAAGCCACATCACAGTGTCCTGGAGAGGAAAGAATGTAATTGAAAACTGCACAATCCCACCCTGATGGCATGAGCTTAGGGTATGATGCCAATCACCACACACTTGTCCATATCTTTTTTTTATGATCAATATTTTTTATTTTGATATTGTGGGGTTAAGTTAAGTGTTAGGTATACAAATACAGTTAAGTGTTAGGTATACAAATATGCTTCATTCAGGCCCCCTTGTTGATAATAGGTGTCTCCCCATCCCCAGATATTTACTACCATTAGTCCCATCCCCCCCATAGTTTCCCACCACTGTCAGTCATTTTCTTATAGTATTACATTGGATGTTCAAGGTCCACTATATGAGTGAGAACATGTGATACTCGGATCTTTGTTTCTGTGAGAGGTCACTCAGTATTATAGACTCTAGCTCCATCCATGTTGCTGCGAAATTCATGATTTTGTTCTTTTTTATGGCTGCATAGTATTCCATTGTGTATATGTACCACATTTTTTTAATCCAGTCCTCTTTTGATGGGCAGCATGGTTGGTTCCAGGTTCTTGCTATTGTGAACAATGCTGCGATAAACATTCATGTGCAGGTATCTTTCTTATAGAGTGATTTGAGTTCTTCAGGGTATATTCCCAGTAGGGGGATTGCAGGGTTATATGGGAGGTTAATGTTTAGAGCTTTTGGGAAACTCGCCACACTGCTTTCCACAGAGGTTGCACTAGTTTACACTCCCACCAACAGTGTGGGAGTGTTCCCTTTTTGCCACACCCTCTCCAACAACTATTATTTTCTGAGTTATTGATAATTGCCATTCTGACTGGAGTTAGGTGCGGTTTTGATTTGCATCTCCCTGATTATTAGTGAGGTTGAACATTTCTTCATGTGTCTGTTGGCTGCTCAGATGTCTTCCTTTGTGAAGTGTCTGTTCATATCTTTTGCCAATTTTATAATGGGGGTTTTTTTTTTTTCCCAGCACGTTTGAGTTCCTTGTAGATACAAGATGTTAAGCCTTTGTCAGATCTGGAGTTGGCAAATACTTTTTCCCAGTCTCTAGGCTGTCTCCCTGCTCTCTTGATAGTTTCTTTGGCTTTGCAGAAGCTTGTCAGTTTAATGAGGTCCCATTTGTCTATCTTATCCCTTATGGCCTGTGGGTTTCGAGTTTTGTTCAGGAATTGGATGCCAGTTCCAATTTCCATGAGGGTGTGTCCTTCATTTTCTAAGGTTCTTATGGTTTGAGGTTTTACATTTAGGTCTCTGATCCATTTGGAGTTTATTTTTGTGTATGGGGATAGATAGGGATCCTGTTTCAATCTTCTGCATGTGGTCAGTCAGTTTTCCAGCACCATTTACTGAATAGGTTCTCCTCTCCCCAGTGATAGATGGTGGAGGCTTTGTTGAAGATGAGTTGGTTGACAAATTGAGGTTTTGCTTCTGGGATCTCAATTCTATTCCATTGATCTGTATGCTTGTTCCTATACCAGTACCAAGCTGTTTTGATGATTGTAGCTTATAGTAAAGTTTGAAGTCTGGCAATGTGATACCACCTGCTTTGTTTTTTTTGCTGAGGATTGTTCTGGCTATTCTTGGTCATTTGTGTTTCCATATGAATTCCTGTGTTGTTTTTTCTAGGTCTGAGAAGAATGTTGCTGGTAATTTGATGGGTATTGCATTGAATCTGTAGATTGCCTTAGGTAAGATGGACATCTTCACAATGTTGATTCTTCCAATCCATGAGCATGGGATATTTTTCCACTTGTTTGTGTCATCTTTGATTTCTTTGAGCAGAGTTTTGTAGTTTTCATTGTAGAGGTCTTTCATGTCTGATTAGGAAGGTTCCAAGATATTTCTTTTTTTGTGTGGCTATTATGAATGGAATTGTGCTTCTTATTTGGGTTTCTATTTTTTTATTATTGGTGTAAAGAAATGCGATTGTCTTTTCACATTTATTTTATATCCTGAGACTTTGCCGAAGGCCTTTGTCAGTGTAAGGAGGTTTTGACAGATTCTCTTGGGTTTTCAAGGTACACAATCATGTCATCTGCAAAGAGAGATCGTTTAACTTCCTCTTGTCCTATTTGGATACCCCTGACTTCCTTCTCTTCTCTGATTGCTCGTGCCAGGACTTCAGGTACTATATTGAACAGGAGGGGTGAGAGTGGGCATCCTTGTCTTGTTCCAGTTTTCAGGGGAAATGGTTCCAATTTTTGTCCATTTAGGAGTATGCTGGCTGTGAGTTTCTCGTAGATGGCTTTTACTACTTTGAGGTATATTCCCCGTATGCCTAGATGTTCGAGGGTTTTTATCAAGAAGTGTTGCCGGATTTTATCAAAAGCTTTTTCTGCATCTAATGATATAATCATGTGGCTTTTGTTTTGACATCTGTTGATGTATTTAATCACATTTATTGTTTTACGAATGTTGAGCCAGCACTGCATCCCGGGGATGAAGCCTACTTGGTTAAATCGAGTGGATGATTTTTGAGATGTGTTGTTGAATCCGGTTTGCTAGGATCTTGTTGAGAATTTTAACGTCTATGTTCATCAAGATATTGGCCTGTAGTTCTCTTTTTTTTGTTGGATCTTTACCTGGCTTGGGTATCAATGTGATATTAGCTTCATAAAATGATTTGGGGAGGGTTCCATCCTTCTCAATTGCCTGAAATAGCTTCATTAGGATTGGAATCAATTCCTCCTTAAATGTCTTGTAGAATTCTGCTGGAAAGCCATCTGGTCCAGGGCTTTTTTTTGTAGGTAGTTTTCTTATTACATAGTCAATTTCCTTGATTGTTATTGGTCTATTTAGAGTCACAATTTCTTCTTGTTTCAACCTAGGTAGGTTGTATGATGACAGAAAGTCCTCTATTTCATTGAGGTTTTCAAGTTTGTTTCCATACAAGTGTACATAGTAGTCACTGATGATCTTTTGTATTTCTTCAGGGTCAGATGTGACTTCATCTTTTGTGTTTCTGATTGTGCTTATTTGGGTTTTTTCTTTCTTTCTCTTGGTCAGTCTAGCTAGGGGACCATCGATCTTGTTTATCCTTTCGAAGAACCAGCTTTTTGTTTCATTGATTTTTTGTATTGTCTTTTTGTCTTCTATGTCCTGGATTTGGTCTTTTATTTTGGTGATCTGAATTATTCTGCTGAAATTAGGGTTTTTGTGGTCTTGCTTTTCTAGCTTCCTTAGGTGACTTGTTAGGCTGTTAATTTGTGTTTCTTCCATTTTCTTCATGTGTGTTTGTAGGGATATAAATTCCCCTCTTACTACAGCTTTTAAGGCGTCCCAGAGATTTTGGTAAGATGTTTCTTCATTCTCATTTGTTTCCAGGTATCTTTTGATCTCTGTTTTGATTTCATCATTGACCCAGGAGTTGTTTAGATCATGCTGTTTAGTGACCATGTCTTTGTGGGTTTTGGGGGGACCTTGTTGGTGTTAATGCTTATTTTTATTCCACTGTGGTCCGAGAAGGTGCATGGTAGAATTTTGGTCCTTTTAAATTTGCTTATGCTTGATTTATGGCCAATTATGTGGTCGATCTTGGAATATGGTCCATGCAGTGATGAATAGAATGTGTATTCTCTGGTCTTTGGATGGAGTGTTCTGTAGGTATCAATTAAGTCCATTTGGTCCAGAGTCACATTGAGGTTCCGGATCTCATTGCTGATTTTTTGTGCTGATGATCCGTCTAGGGTTGTGAGTGGGGTATTAAAGTCCCCAGTTATGATGGTGTTAGAGTCAATATCTTTCTTTAGTTTTCCTAGGAGCTGCTTTATAAAAGTTGGTGCACCTATGTTAGGTGCATATATGTTTAGGAGAGATATTTCTTGTTGATGGAGTGAACCTTTTATCATTATGTAGTGGCCCTCTGTATCTTTTTAAATTTTTGATAGCTTAAATGGTATTTTGTCTGAAATTAGGATCACGACTCCTCCTTTCTTTTGTGTTCCATTCACTTGAAAATTTGTTTCCCATCCTCTTACTTTGAGTCTGTGCATGTCATTTCTAGTGAGATGGGTCTCTTTAAGGCAGTATATTGTTGCCTGGTGATATTTTGTCCATTTTGCCATTCTATGTCTTTTCAGTGGTGCATTTAGTCCATTCACATTCAGGTTAATTATTGAAATGTGAGAGCTTGTCCCTATCATAGAGTTTTTATAGAGTTGTTCTGCCACTTGGTTTATTGTCTTTCTTTTGTTTTGGGGGTTGGTTGATGTGTATTTTATTCTTTTTCCTGTACTCTTGTGAAGAACATTGTTCTTTTTCCCCCTTTTCTTCTGTGTTTAGTACTTTCTTGTTTCATGTAGAGGTGGTTTGGTTGCAGCGTAAGTTCTTAGGGATTGGATATCTGGGAAAGATTTTAATTCCCCCTTGCTGATGAAGCTTAATCTGGCTGGGTAGGTTATTCTTAGTTGAAATTATCTTTTAGGACTTTGAATATAGGGCTCCAAGCTCTCCTAGCCTGCAGGGTTTCTGTAGATAAATCTGCTGCTATTCTAATTGGTTTTCCCTGGTAGGTGATCTGGCCTTTTTCTCTTGCTGGCTTTAGGATTTTTTCTTTTATGCCTACTTTGTTTAGGCGAATTATTATGTGTCTAGGAGTTGGTCTTTGTTGGGAGCCTGCCATGGAAGCCCACTGAGCATTAGGAATCAGGAAGGGCCATTGATCCCGAGACCACTAGGATGCGTTCGGGAGCTATTGACCCCATTTCCTTCCCCTTTCTACTCAGCACTGACCAGATTAAGCTCCTGTGAGCTCAAAACATAAAAACTCTGAGATCAGGATGAACACAAGCTAACTTTAGAAGCTCATCACTCCCATTCTTCCACAAACTGCAGTTTTGGCTTTCACACAACTTATAATTCAAACATGTGTCACATCTAAGAGCCTTAGTATTGGTCACAGGCTTCTGGGTCATGATCTTAGGATTTATTGAAGGTGTAAATTGTAGAATATAGTTTTAGAAGACAGCCATTTTGTTGAAAGAATGCGGCTGGGTTACTTGCAGGTAGCCCACTGTGAACTTTGGACTGGGCCACATTCCAAACATTCTGGGATGGGCCACTTTCATTTGTAAAGTAAATACTTAAGCTTCTATAGAATTGTTTAACTTGGCATAAATCAATCAGCTTAGGATGAAAAAGGTTTATAGAATATGTCAGTCACGGATTAGGTTATCCCTTGTTATGGGATTTTAAGATTATCATATGAAAAGGGTTTAAAGGCAATTATTGATTAAGTTTTCATGGATTAAGGTTTCTGGTGGGTGGGTGTCGCCCCTCCCACATCTGACTTTGTGTATAAAAGACCCATTGTAATTCCCAACAAAAACACACATTGCTTCTGCACTAGACTGGAATCCGGTCTTTCTCTCTCTCACTCTCTCTCTTTCTCTCTTCTTCCCCCCAATTGCTGACTCTGTCTCCACCTTTGAGGTACCCTGAACCCAGCTGGAGCTGTTTTCTGGCAAGTGACACCTGAACGTGGGACCTCAAGGTAATCTTTCTCTTTCTTTTTGGGACCCCTCTGTAGAGATAGGCAGAGCAATGAAGGGTGAACAGTTTAAGAGCCATGGCAGAATCTTGGGCCAGAGTGAGTTTGTTCATAAGTATTCTGATGTCTATTAGTATTTTGCACATATTGTCCAATAGAGGAACCAATTGACTTGCCTTTTGCATTTTGAATGCCTTAGCTTTATGGACTATTATCTGAGATGCTTTAAATCCACAGCATGATTTCTCTAAAATTCCGGCCAAAAATAAAGACACTTCCCTGCTGGCCATAGCCTTGGCGCCTCCTTTAGATGATGAATTTTTCCCCGAGGAGGAAATGGAGTTGGAGGAGAAAGTGATTGGGTATCATAAGTGAAAAATCCTGGTAATGTTGCCAAGGTACCTCCTCCCATACCCTTTTCTAGAAATAAGGTGAAAACACCGAAATTCACACCTGGGTATGTGTCTCCAACTAATGTAGGTATGCAGGAAGCCAGAAAAAAGGCAGAAGAAGAGTGAGATTTTACCTTGTCTTCTTGCTTTCCAGCAATTTATATGGAAGAAGGCACAGTAAACGAGACACCTCATTGGGAGCCGCTACCATATAAATTGATTAAGGAACTTAAAGAGGCTTTTACTCAGTATGGTCCTACAGCTCGTTATACTATTACTATTATGGAACAATTTGTCACTCGGTGGATGACACCACAAGATTGGCAACAACTTGCTAAAAGCTGTTTGTCAGGAGGAGCCTATTTACTATGGACAACTGAATTTGAAGATCAGGTAAGGATCCAGAAGGCTGCTAACCAGCAGAAGGATCCAAATCAGTTTCATATTTCTAGCAATATGTTGTTAGGAAAAGGATTATATGAGTTAGTTGACAGTCAACTAATCTTACCCAAGGAAATTTTACTCCAGGTAAATTCTTGTGCAAGTGAGGCTTGGAAGAAGTTACCTATTAATTCTACTCAGACTACCTCACTATCTGATCTTAAGCGAAAACAGATTAAACTTACGAGGAGTTTCTCTCTAGACTTACAATAGCAGTAAATAGAGTAATCTCTAATGCAGAAGCAGCAGATATCCTTATTAAACAGTTGGCTTTCGAGAATGCTAACAGTACTTGCCAAGTTTTGATTAGACCGATTAGAAGAACAGGACAATTAACTGATTATATCAGGCAGCGTGCTGATATTAACCCTGCCATTATGCAGGGTTTGGCAAGAGCCACCACCTTGAAGGGAGAAACTTATGCACAATTTGTGCAGGGAATGCAAAATGGTAACAATAAATCAAAAAACAGCTCGGTTTTGACTTGTTATAACTGTGGGCAGCCTGGCCATATTAGTAGAAACTGCCCAGCTAAACAAGGGTTGCAGGAAGCTCTGATGCAACAGCCTAATGAGAGCTCTCGACCAAAGTCTCTGTATCCTAGGTGTTAGAAAGGATTTCATTGGGCTAGGGATTGCAAATCCAAATTTCATAAAAATGGCACTCTGTTAACTAAACAACAATCTATGATGCCGATTCTGGGAAACGGGCAGAGGGGCCCGGCCCCAGCCCCAAGTAACAATAGGGGCAGCTTCCAGCATGAACCCGTTTGTTCCCTTTGTCCCATCTCAGAACTCATCAGAGCCACCCCAGGGAGCACCGGACTGGACCTCCATTCCTCCACCACAGCAATATTAACTCCAGATGTTCCAGTTACCCCAATTCCAATGGGAGTGAAGGGCCCTCTCCTGGATGGAATAGTGGGTATAATATTAGGAAGAAGTTCCTTGTCTCTACAGGGAGTTTCTGTGATTCCTGGAGTGGTGGACTCTGACTACACAGGGGAAATCCAGGTACTTGTTGCTCCCCCTAGCAAAACCGTACAATTTTATGAAGGTCAAAGAATAGCTCAGTTACTACTCTTATCCTATCATAAAATGGGCAAGTCTCTAACCGATAAGCCCAGGGATGACTCTGGATTTGGCTCAAGCAATTTCGCTTTCTGGGTTCAGGAAATTACTAACTCCAGACCTCCAAAAGATTTATATATTCAGGGAGTTAAAATTAAAGGTCTGCTAGATACAGGGGCTGATGTTTCTTGTATTGCTGGGAAAGACTGGCCATCTTCCTGGCCAACACAAGTAGCCCCATCAGGACTCATTGGTATTGGTCAAGCGCCCTCTGTAGCCAAAAGTTCTCAAATCTTAAATTGGACAGATAACAAAACTTCAGGAACCTTTTGTTCCTACATCACTCCTTCCATCCCCATTACACTTTCAGGATGCGATATTCTTGCCCAAATGGGCATGCTTCTGTATAGTCCAGATGACAAGGTGTCAGAGCAAATGCTACAAATAGGATGTGATCCCTTAAAGGGACTTGGAAGGAACAGACAGGACATAAAAGGACCTGTTCAGGTTGTAGAGAGGAAAGACCGGTCTGGCATTGGCTTTTCAAATATTGCCCTAGGGCCACTAATGTTCCTGAGGCTGCTGATCCCATTACTTGGAAAGATGATAAAACCAGTTTGGGTGGAACAATGGCCCATGCCCTCAGAGAAACTTAAGGCAGCAAGAGAATTAGTTCAACAGCAGTTGGAGGCTGGCCATATAGAGCCTTCTACCAGTCCTTGGAATACTCCTATATTTGTTATAAAAAAGAAATCTGGAAAATGGAGACTTTTATAGGATCTAAGAGCCATTAATGCCACCATGGAGGCTATGGGTGCATTGCAACCTGGGCTGCCATCTCTGGTTGCTATTCCTGCTGATTATAACATCATAGTTATTGATCTACAGGATTGCTTTTTTTCTATACCTTTAATTTCTCAAGACTGTAAAAGATTTGCATTTAGTTTATCTTCTCATAATTTAAAGCAGCCATTCCAGAGATATCAATGGAAGGTCCTGCCACAAGGTATGAAAAATAGCCCTACCTTGTGCCAGAGGTTTGTAGATGCAGCCTTGCAGGATATAAGAAACCAATATCCTAATCTTTATTTAATTCATTACATGGATGATATTTTATTGGCTCATGCAGATCGTGCTCTTTTGCATAACATTTTGAATGAAACAGTAACAGCATTGGTTAATTGTGGTTTGAAAATTTCTCCTGAAAAAATTCAAACCAACCTGCACTTTACTTATCTTGGCCGAGTGTTAAACACTCAAACTGTGAGTCATCAACCTCCACAATTAAGGAAGAATCATTTGGCTACCTTAAATGATTTTCAGAAATTATTAGGAGATATTAATTGGCTGAGACCTTATTTACATGTCACTACTGCAGATTTAAAGCCTCTTTTTTATTTACTGCAGGGGGATCCCTCCCCCACTCCTAAAAGAGTCTTAACACCTGAGGCAAAAGAGGCCTTAACTCTCGTGGAAAAGGCCATTGAATCCCAAAGGGTGAAAAGAGTAAGTTATGATATACCATGGGAATTAATTGTGTTGGCTACTTCTCATACCCCAACAGGGTGCTTGTGGCAGGAAGGACCTATGTAATGGTTACATTTACCGGTTTCCTCTAAAAAAGTTTTAGCATCTTATCCGTATATAGTAGCTTTGCTAATAATCAAAGGAAGACAGAGAAGCGTGGAATTGTTTGGAAAAGATGTGGATAATATCATCATCCCATATGACAAAACTCAGTTTCAAACCTTGTTGCAAACTAATGATGATTGGCAAGTGGCTTTGATTGATTTTAGAGGACAAATTTTGTTTCATTTGCCTAGAAATCCATTGTTGCAGTTTGTGAAATGTAATCCTATAATTATTCCTCGTGCATGTTCCTTAGTCCCCCTCGAGGGAGCAGTATTGGTTTTTACTGATGGCTCTTCTAATGGTAAAGCAGTGGCAGTAATTAATGACAAACCTCATGTTTTAAGTACTTCAGAGACTTCAGCACAAAAAGCAGAATTAAGAGCTGTCTAATATGCCTTTACTGCTCTAAAAGACAAGAGATTTAACTTGTATACTGATTCTCGTTATGTTCAAGGCTGTTTCCTCATATTGAGACAGCAGCTATTCCTGTTAGTAAAACCACAATTTTGGAATTGCTTATACAACTGCAACAATTGATTCATGTTAGAAAAGAACAATTTTTCATTGGCCATGTCAGATCTCATTCTGGTCTTCCAGGACCTCTACATGAGGGTAATCAATTGGCTGATAATTTAACAAAACCTGCCATCGATGCAACTTTGGAGACAGAGGCAGTCACTCAAGCTCAACTATCTCATAATATTCATCATCAATATGCTACTGCTTTATGTTATGAATTTCAGATACCTAGGGAAGCAGCAAGGCAGAATTATCAAGAGTTGTCCAGCATGTCCTACTCTTGTTAATGTTCCAGCAGGAGTTAATCCATGAGGATTAAAACCTAATGTATTATGGCAAATGGATGTAACTCATGTACCTACATTTGGAAATTTGTCTTATGTGCATGTTACTGTGGATACGTTTTCTCATGTTGTTTTAGCCTCAGCTAGAACTGGAGAAGCTTACAAGGACATGGTGCAACATTTATTTTTTTGTTTCTCACAATTAGGTATGCCAAAACAACTTAAGACTGACAATGGTCCTGCATATACATCAAAATCTTTTCAACAGCTTTGTTCTCAATTTAATATTTTTCATTCCACAGGAATTCCTTATAACCTGCAGAGTCAAGCCATAGTTGAAAGAGCCCATCAAACTTTAAAAAAGAACTATACCTAAACTCCCCCTACAAGAGGGGAGTTTAGGTATAGTTCTCCTCATCATGTTTTAAATCATGCTTTATTTGTTATAAACCATTTAAATTTGGATTCTTCAGGCAATTCAGCTATGGCTAGACACTGGAACCCAGAAGGAAATGTTAAACCTATGGTAAAATGGAAGGATCTTTTCACAGGCCAATGGAGAGGGCCTGATATATTACTAACCAGTGGGAGAGGATATGCTTGCATATTTCCACAAGATGCATCAACTCCTGTTTGGATTCCTGATCAATTCATTAAAAATGCCCCTGCTAACCCAAAGACTGAGATGGGTGACATGAATCCTGTTGAATCAAAGGAATAGACCGGAGAAAAATGTAAACAAAATAAGGGTTTTCACTTCCTTTGTCCTCTCCTATTCCTCCTACAACTCCAATTCCTGCCTTCTCTACTACTTTTGTTTCTTGTAATCTGTTCTGTGAATCCCTTTGCCTTTATCTGGGAAGGAAGGGCAGGTGTCTATGGCCGTGGCGCCTAGCTCTGACTTTCAGTCTTTCTCTTTTACCTTCAGAGAAGGGGCAGGTGCCAAAGGCCATGGCAACTGACCCCAGCCTCCAGTCTTTCTCTTTTACCTTTGGAGAAGGGGTGGGTGCCAAAGGCCACAGCACCTAACCCCAACCTCCAGACTTCTCACCCCCCCCCACATGTCTCTTCTCAAGGGGGTGGCTCGGGCAAAAGGATGTTAAAAATTCTTCTTTGCTGTCTTCTTATGATAAATTTCTCTCAAGTTCAACTTTCCCAGATGAAAGTAAAGGAATCATATAAGTGAATCCTGTTAGCTAACTACAAAATAGGTGTTAATAAGCAGACTAGACTGGAAGGACAAGTTCTTTTGGATGTATTTTATCTCTCAGTCAGCACTGGCACGAACTCCAAAAATTAGAAAAGGGCCCACAAACCCCTCAACTATAACTATTGGACACAGTCTTTAAAGTCTTTAACAACTGGGAGGAGAAAAGAATGCAGGACCAAAAACATAAGATAAACTTACTGCGTGCAGTCTGAGACATCGAGGTGGGAGAAGAGCTCACCATCTGCTACCTGGATATGCTGATGACCAGTGAGGAGCAAGCAGCTGAGGGACCAATACTGCTTTAAGTCTGACTGTATCTGATGCCAAACCCAGGACAAGGTGATCTGCAACTCTTTCACCTCTCTTTCAACTCTGTACTGTAGAGATGCAGGAAGTGGGTGTTGGCCTGTATCCTAGTATGTCTTTGCTCAGTCACAGCTGTGACCCTAAATGTTCAGTTGTGTTTAATGTACACCACCTCTCAGCGTACCTGCTTGCCCCTTCAATGATATGGAAAAGGACTGGTCACTCATCCAGCAAGATACTGGCTTCCTGAATTGGAGAGACTATGCTTATAACTCTAAGGTGGACTATACTGTACCTGGTGAAAGACTATATATTAGTGACTGGGGTTTTAATGGCTCTACGCTTGCTGCAACTAGAAGGCACTCCAATGAATGGGTACCAGACAAGCCATTCAACCTCATTTGTGGAGAGCCCTCGCAGCCCTTCAACCAGTCAGCCTGTCTAGGCCTGTTAGACAAACTCAGCAGTTCCACATTAGGGATGCTTGCAGTTCTCTTACGTGTTTTTAGTATGAAATAAGTACTAAGTTGTTAAAATTGAGTATCATAGCAATGTTTATAAGGTGTCTTGTACTGGGTGTATTTTTAACTAATTGTTTAACTAATGCCTTTTACAAAAGTTTTGTTATTCTTGAATAGCCATTTTATTTGATGATTCTTGTATAATTGTCATCTCGTTGATGATGCATATGGTTTACAGATATTGTATGAGGCTAATGCTCTTTTAGAAAGACAGAAAAGATTTTTGGCTACTTTTAATTTTAGGAGTTACAGCTTTAATAGCTACTTTTGAGCTGTAGCATTATCTAGGGAAGTTCATACAACTATGTTTGCTGATCGGCTGTCTAAAAACATTTCTATTGCCATAGCTATTCAGGAAATCATAGACCAGAAGTTGGAAAGTAAGGTTAGTGCTTTGGAGGAAGGAGTTTTAGCAGTAGGGCAAGAACTTGTGACCTTAAAAAAGAAATTGGCTCTCTAATGTCACTCTGAGTTTAAATCTGTCCATACTTGGGACAAAGTAACTTGGAATTTGGAACCATTCAGACCTGAGTATAGAGCTTACCAAATTACATCAAGAAATTCAGGCATCATTTGCTAATCAAAATCATTAATGTCTACACTCATCATTGTGGGCATTTGCGGAGCAGATTCTTTTGTTGCTGTGTCTACCCCCAATCATCTTCAGAGTCACCTCAATGTGGAGTTTCATGGTTTTGTGCTAAAAAAGGGGGAGATGTTGGGAGCCGGCCACAGAGGCCCACTGAGCATTAGGGACCAGGAAGGGCCATTGACCCTGAGGCCACTAGGATGCATTCGGGAGCTATTGACCCCATTTCCTTCCCCTTTCTACTCAGCACTGACCAGATTAAGCTCCTGTGAGCTCAAAACATAAAAACTCTGAGATCAGGATGAACACAAGCTAACTTTAGAAGCTCATTGCTCCCATTCTTCCACAAACTGCAGTTTTGGTTTTCACACAACTTATAATTCAAAGTCGTGTTACATCTAAGAGCCTTAGTATTGGTCATAGGCTTCTGGGTCATGATCTTAGGATTTATTGAAGGTGTAAATTGTAGAATATAGTTTTGAAGACAGCCATTTTGTTGAAAGAATGCGGCTGGGTTACTTGCAGGTAGCCCACTGTGAACTTTGAACTGGGCCACATTCCAAACATTCTGGGATGGGCCACTTTCGTTTGTAAAGTAAATACTTAAGCTTCTATAGAATTGTTTAACTTGGCATAAATCAATCGGCTTAGGATGAAAAAGGTTTATAGAATATGTCAGTCACGGATTAGGTTATCCCTTGTTATGGGATTCTAAGATTATCATATGAAAAGGGTTTAAAGGCAATTATTGATTAAGTTTTCATGGATTAGGGTTTCTAGTGGGTGGGTGTTGCCCCTCCCACATCTGACTTTGTGTATAAAAGACCCATTGTAATTCCCAACAACACAAACATTGCTTCTGCACTAGACTGGAGTCCATTCTCTTTCTTTCTCTCTCTCTCTCTCTTTCTCTTTCTTCTTCCCCCCAATGGCCGATGCCGTCTCCACTTTGGGGTACCCTGAACCCGGCTGGAGCTGGTCTCCGGCAGGTCTTCTTATTTGTTGTCTTTCAGGAGTTCTCTGAATCTCTTGTGTTTGAGTTTTTCCATCACTGATTAGATAAGGGAAGTTTTCTTGAATGATCTCATGGAAGGTTTGTTCCAGTGTGGTCTCTGTCTCTCTTTCTGCCTCAGGAAGTCCAATTACTCTTAGATTCTGTCTCTTGAAGTAATTGCTCATCTCTTGAAGGTTTTTTTCTGTCTTTTTGAGCTTGTTTTTGAGAGTTTGGTTTAGTTCTATATTTTGGTCCTCAAGCTCTGAGATTCTTTCTTCTGCTTGGGTAATTCTGCTTTCCATACTTATCAGTTTGTTATTTATTTCATTGTTTATTACTGTTATCTCAGATATCAGCTCCTTTCTAGTTTCTTCTTGAGTCTCCTCAATTCTTTTTAATCTCTCCATTAATGTCTTGATATCTAAGTTTGTAGCTTGAGACCAGACATTCTGGGGGCTCTTCATTGTTTGCATTCTGAAGTCAATTTTCTCAGTGTCTGCCCTCCCAGGAGTCTGGGAGAGACCCATATTCTTCTTTTGGTTTTTCTTCATTTGTGTAGATTTTTCTCTCACCCCTTAGTGGATAAAATCCCTTGAGCTTTAATCTCCCGCCTCTCCCCTCTGTTTTGGTTGCAGGCAGCTAGCCTGCTGCCTGGGAGATCTGTGACACTGGTCTCTATTCAGTGTAGGGGAGGGGCTATGTCTCCTGTTTAATGACGTCAGCATGGGAACCAAGGTGGAAGCTCTGAAAGGTGGGTGGGGCAATGCAATGTAAATATGCCTTGAAAATGGCGGAAGTGGTAGTTTTACTTTCACTTTTAGGGATGCTCCTGTGGGTCTCTAGGCGGGACCAGCTGCACAGCTGGGCGTTGGATC
>JAPVLO010003977.1:0-18521 GCA_027257055.1 Cephalopachus bancanus
CCCCTCCCCCACCTTGGGGAGGTGGATCTTCTCTTTCTCTAATTTACTTTTAAATAAACTTTTCTTTCTTAAACCTCTTTGTGTGTTGCAATTATTTGCATTTACTCGGATCTCTGCGTTCCCAGTGCGGCACCTCCAGCTCGCCGACTCTGGCAGTGCTGGCCTCGTTCCCTGTCCATCAATCCACCCTCACCCTGTCCATACCCTAACACCAGCTACTTGGAAGGCTGAGACAGAAGGATTACCTGAGCCAGGCAGGTCAAGGCTGTGATGGCTGTGAGTGTGCCACTGTACTCCAGCCTGGGTGGCAGAGTGAGACTTCAACTCAAAATAAATAAATAAATAAAAACCCTATCCTCCTGGGTATGGTGGCTCATGGACCTGTGATCCCAGCTCTTTGTGAGGCAGAGGTGAGAAGACTGCCTGAGTCCAGGGGTTCAAGACCAGCCTGGACAACTTGGTGAGACCTCATCTCTACAATAAATCAAAAATTAGCCGGACATGATGGCATGCGCCTGTGGTTCCAGCCACTTGGAAGACTGAGGCACAAGGATCACGTGAGCCCAGCAGATTGAGGTTGTGGTGGCCGTGAGCATGCCACTGCCCTGGGTGACAGAGTGAAACTCCAGCTAAAAAAATAGTAATAATAAATAAATAAATATCCACTGAATTTTTGAGGGGCGGATTTGAGTAGTTTCTCCTGCCTCCCTCACTCAGCTACTTTATGATATCAAACTCTTTCTTCATTGTAATGGCTGCATCAGCTTTGGTTTTTCTGGGCAGTGGGCAGAGGAACCCAACAGACCATAACAATGTATGTTGTGGAAATTGGCCCATGGCTACCCCTGAGCTTAGGGTCTTGAAGAACAGCTCTGCCCTGCTTTTGTTTTTGTTTTGGAAGCAGGACCTGGATTTGTTGTCTAAGCTGAAGTATGGTGATATGACCACAGCTCACTGTAACCTCAAACTCTTGGGCTCAAGTGATTCTCCTGCCTCAGCCCTCTGAGTATAATTGCATGCCACCACACAGCTAATTTTTTTTTAATTGTTAAGATGGCAGTCTTTCTATGTTGCCCAGGCTAGTCTTGAGCTCCTGGCCCCAGCAATCCCCCCCGCCTTGGCCTCCCAAAGTGCTGAGACTAATGGTGTAAGGCACTGAACTTGGCCTGGCCTGTTAAAATCAGAGGATATCTTCCAATGAAGAAAGAGTTTGATATCATAAAGTAGCTGAGTGAGGGAGGCAGGAGAAATTACTCAAATTCGCCTCCTCAAAAATTCAGAGGATATTTATTTATTTATTATTGGTTTTTTTTTAGTTGGAGTCTCACTCTGTCACCCAGGGCAGCTGTTTGCTATCATCTTGGCAGGTCTCTCTGTATGTCATTTACTGTCAGAATAAAAAGTTGTTTCAGGCACAATTGTTTGAGTTAGTCTGTGTTGAGTACCAATAGCCTATAAATACCAAAAATGAATTTAAAAATTGCACACCTTTTGAAAGGGTTAATTCAGGCAAGGTGGACTAGTGCCATGGGAACAGTGCAAGATTACAACAAAGAGGTACGATTTAGTATTCACCTTTCACAGACAGAAAGGAGGCCAGCACTCAGACGAGTGTGGCATCAAAGGACTGAGAACTGGGTGTATTTAAGGCTCCTTTGGCTAAGGGAAAAGCCTGGAAGTTGTATTCTTTGATGTAGATAACAAGGAAATCGTAAAGGTCTTGTTTTCAAACATCCTCAGGTAACTGGTATCTTGTGACTCCTGGGCCAGAGGCTGCTTACAGAAGACTGATAACAATCCATCATTGCTGGAAACAGATGCCTAGAAGAACAATTAGGGCTAGACATGCTTAAGGAGCTAGAAATAATTACCAAGTCCTAACTTGGGGAGGCCAGTTTTACTTCTTGCTAATGATTAAGAGGTAAAAGAATAGGCTGATCAGCAGAAAGGCTCAGCAGTACATGACATGGCTAGGGCTGAGACAAAATGACTGCACTACTGCTAGGTTTATTTTACCAAGTTCTTCTTTTCTAAGATTCTTGGGGTTCCTATCTTTTACCTGTGGAGTGCTTTATATGTGTTTTCCAATTTATTCTATGATGAGAAACAGATAATACAATGTTGAGCCTTGATTTCATATACTCAGTTCACAACTATTTCCCCAAATTAGCCAAGTCCTTCTTTTTAAAAAAAGAAATTATTTTAAAGTTGTGGGGTGCAACTCAGCCTTAAGTATGCAAATGTTCATTATGCAGGTACCCTTGCTGATAAAGTGTGCCCCTCTTCTCCAGCAGAATACCACTACTGCCAATCCCACCCCCACCTCCTGCCCCATCAATTACTCTCTACTGCCAAACCTTTTTTTTCCTTTTCCTTTTTTTTTTTTTTTTTTGAGTCAGAGTCTCACTCTGTTGCCCAGGCTGGAGTGTAGTGGGACACTCACAGCCACTGCAGCCTCAACCTGCTGGGCTCAGGTAATCCTTCCAACTCAGCCTTCCAACTGGCTGGAACTACCAGCACACACCACCATGCCTGGCTAATTTTTTGGTTTATTGTAGAGATGAGGTCTTGCCAATTTGACCAGGCTGGTCTTGAACCCGTGGACTCAGGCAATCCTCTCTCTTCTGCTTCCCAAAGTGCTAGGATTATAAGTGTGAGCCACTGTGCCTGGCCAGACAATCCTTTTCAAATAGTATTACGATAATTGTTCAAGGTCCACTTATGAGTGAGAACATGTGATACTCAGTTCTTGGTTTCTGGAATAGATCACTCAGTATTATAGACTCTAAGTCCATCCAAGTTGCTGTGAAGTTTATGATTTTGTCCTTCTTAATGACTGTGTAATAGACCATCATGTATATACACCACATTTTAAAAAATCCAGTCCTCTTTCTATAAGCAGCACAGCTGGTTCCATGCTTTTGCTATAGTAAACAATGCTTCAATAAACACTTGTATGTGCAGGTATCTTTTTCATAGAGTGAGTTGAGTTCCTCCAGGTTTATTCCCAGTAGGGAGACTGCAGGGTCATATGGAAGGCCGTGTTTTAGGTCTCTTAGGAAATGCCAAACTATTTTCCACATAGGTTGTACTATTACAACAACTGTAACAACTCACTGGGAACAGGAATGAACACACTCAGAACAGGCACTGGAGACTGAGAGGAGAATTGAAGGTGTTTATTCTGGAATTCTCAGGTGAAGTAGCCTCCAAAACCTGAGCCCTGACCCTCAGTTTCAAGCTGCTTTTATAGAGTTTTTTGCAGGTACAATATACTTGGGTTTGCCATTGGTGGTTTTACAATTTTAAATTTAGGACTGGGAACGGTTACTTCTGCGACAAGCATTTAAGCAGACATCTTTATGAACATTTCATATGAGGTGCAGTAAAGCATGTTTGCAGAAGCAGAGATTGAGGTTAAGGGAAATGGCATGCAGCTGCTTACTTAAGATAAAACCCTTGAGGCCAGCTTTCCTGCTCAATTCCTGTTTTTCTATCTCATTCCCCCCTTTGATGCCCTTTGAAGTTTTTCTAAGGGGTATCACCTGCTTTCCATATCTTGCAGAGGAAGTTGTTCATAGCCATGGAGAAACTTGGAATTTTATGGATTCTAGGTAGGAGGAGACAAATGGAACTATTAGGCTGGCAATGCAGTACCCAAACAGGAGTGCCAATATGACTGTGAGGAGGGGTTCAGCTAATGGGAGAAGCCAGGATGTCCAACTCCAAATATTGTTCCAATTCAGCCAAGAATCAGCCAATTACTGTCTTCTTTTTGTGATTCATTCTCTTAATTTTGGGGCCATGTCCCTAACTACCCCTGACTTATTTACATAAAAACAGCATTCCTCGTTTAGGAAGAGACAAAGCCCTTTGTTTCAGCAGTTAGCAGGTCTAGTCCCCTTCTATTTTGTAAAACTACTTCAGTTAAGGAGCCTAATTGATCTTGAAAGGCCACTAATGATGTAGCAACTTGCTCTATGTCATTCTTTAAGTCCCTGAATAGTTGGTGATAGTAAGTGATTGAGGATGCAATACCCCCTATCCCAGTGCCTATACCAGCCATTATTCCTAAGCCAATTAGCAGGGGTATGATCTCGATGGCTCTCTTTCTTTGAGTGTATGCTGCTAAGGGCACTATGAGAGACTGGTTGTTGGGAACAATGTCCATCTGTGGGCTGAGGAAAGCCAGAGTATAGGTTCCCACCCAGTTGGCCGGTAAGCATCGGTAGGCATTTGTTCCACATACAAAGAAAAGTCCTGAAAGAGGTCGACACTAGGGTTTGGCCACAGGGAGGGGACCAAGTTCCCAGATATTGATAACCAGACAGCATTGGCTAATGGTTAGGTTACAACTGACTCCATTCCCATTTTGTTTGTTAGGCACTTGGGAGCCATTTGGGACAGTTTGACCTCAGTTAATCTAGGACCCATTCTGTGTGGTTCTGGACTGCTAGTTAACTGGGTAACATTTGTAGTTACCTGTTATTGGAGTGGCAGCATAGCATGGGGTGGGGGAAGAACTGTGGACAAGCAGAGCCTGCAGTATTTGGCCAGGCTGGGATTAGTATCATTGAGGAGGCAATGAGTTACACTTGACATTTGACCCAGATGGGGATTCAGGGTAAGAGATCTATCTGGCTTATATTGGTGAGCTATATCAGAGGTGACCCAACAGGTTTGGGGATCATTGGGGCGGGTTGGGGCAGGCAGACCCCAGTATGGGTTTTTAAATATTTTTCCTGCTCAGTACGCCTTTCTATTTTTAGCACAGAAGGTGTAGTTTTAAAACATCTACTTGGTATACAGGGGTGGACGATGTTACAAGAGCATGATTTAAATCTTGATTTTATTATGGGATCCTGACATTTACTGGTTGAACCAGGAGGTGGGGTTCTGGCCTGTGTTGGGATAGGCTTTGGGGAAGGAATGTGCTTTTGTGGAAGAAGACAAGGATAACAAATATAGCATTCTGGGGTGGTAAGGTAGGTTACAAGGGTAGATGACACTTCATGAGTACAGAAAAGGACTTCACCTTTCTTTTGCAATAAGGTGACACACTGGTCTAGTGCGACCCCAAAAGGGGCAAATCTGGTACAGTGATATGTCAGGAATGGAGAGGGGATGATTCAGTTACCGTCGCTTGTGAGTCTAGATCATGCCTTAGAATCAAAATTTTGCATAGTACTGTATCCAGGACTGATTAACATATATTCCTATTGTAAGCATAATAAAGCAGTAATACATCCTATGCTTGAGAAACACAGAAACAGCAATAAAGACTTCTCACCACATTTCCAATCAGTGGTGGTTACAGCAATTTGGCCTATGCCTAAAGCTAAGGCAATCGGGATGAAAAGGGCAAGGGTTAAGGAGTGATAATTCATTCAGGAAATCAACAACCAATAAAATAGCCTATTTTCTTTTGGGCAGTCGGGTTCTCGTGCTTTTGTTGTACGTTGACTGGTCAACCTGCGGTGTGGTTAGAGCAGAGCAGCAGGCTCGCAAAGTGATTTTGAGGGAGTTCTCAGGGTCTCTGGTCATTGTCCAGTTAGCCGTGCATTCTGGTGGAGCAGCAGCTTTCACTCAGAAGTGATGGACACAGTTGTCTTTGCCTGCAACTTTTAAAGCTATGGGAGTTGTTAGAGGTATAAAGTAGGGACCCTTCCATGTGGGTTTTAAGGGTGCCTTGTGCCAGTCTTTTACCCAGACAAAATCTCCTGGCTTGCAGGGGCAGGGGAAGTCTTTCCAGCACCCAGTGGTATAACTGGGATATGGTGGTAGCAAGAGCTGTAGCTGGGAATGGATATCTAGATTTCCTATTTCTTTCCTGTCTCTGGGGACCCTTCCAAAGAGGAGGTCTGTCGAATAGGATTTCATAGGAGGAGAGCTTGATTCCTGCTTGGGGAGAGCATCTTACCTGGAGGAGAGCCATAGGCAGTACAGAGGTCCAGGGCGGTTGAGTTTCCTGACAAAACTTACTTAAAATTTGCTTTAGGGTTCAGTGCATGTGCTCAACTTTCCCTGAACTTTGAGGCCTGTAAACTGTGTGCAAGTGCCATTTGGTTTGTAGGGCCCTTGTTAATTCTTGTGAAACCTCAGCCACAAAAGGTGAGCCCATTATCTGATTCAATTAAGGCAGGCATTCCATACCTAGGTAAGATTTCAGTTCATAGGATTTTTATTATTTCTCTAGCTTTCTCAGTTCTGGTGGGGTATACTTCAACCCAGCCTCAGTATGTGCATACAATGACTAATAGGTATTTATATGCCTTGCTGCGTGGTAGTTCAGTAAAGTTTATTTCTAGGTCTTCAAATGGGCTTTGTCCAGTTCTTTGTATTCCCAGTGTCTTTGTTTGGCATTGCTGTGAGCACATGTCTGCCATCTCCGGGTTACATTTCCACAAAGCATGGGGAGTCTGGCCATGTAGTAATACTGGTTCACTAAGGTTTCTAATGCCATTTTTCCCATATGGGTGTTTTTATGAAGTTGGTGAACCAGGGAATAGGCCAGGTGGTTTGGGACAAAGAGCCATACATCAGGGAGAAGCCGCCATCCATCTGAGCCCTTGGTACCCTTTTCCCTTTTTACCCAGTTTTCTTCTTCCTGGGCATAGCTTGGGCATTTGGGCAGGGCTGAGATCATCAAAATTTTGCTGGGAGGGGCCCAAAGGGTTGCTGTCTTGGCTGCCCATTTGGCCTCCATGTCTGCCCTTTGGTTTCCTTTGATGATGGAACTCTTTCTCTTTTGGTGTCCTCAGCAGTTGCCAGAGGAGGCCAGCTCCAGCAGGTCAGAGTTTCCTGAAGGAGGAACGGAGTCAGTGAAAGACAGAAACACTGGGACAACTGACTCTGTTGCAAGCAGGACAGATGCCGTTATTGTTAGTTAACATCCAGCTTATATGCTTTTTTCCAAAAAGTAGTCTTTGAAAAATTCTTGGCATCAGACACAATTAGTAACCTTGCTTAAGACAAAGAACAGAGCAAGTAACTCATACGTGATGTTTTTTATAAAACCACTCTGATGTGAATTCCCTCATGTACAGATACTCTTTTTTTTTTTTTTTTTAAATCACTGTCTTGTGGTCTTCAGAGCATTCCGTTCTGTCCTTAAGCATAACTCCTACTTTGTTAATCTTATTCCCTTAGTTCCCAGCTGCTATCTATATTCTTGACCACTTTGTATATTTCAACTCCTTAAATTCTTAAAAGACCCATTTTTCAAGGCTATTCTATAATGGTTATTTATTCTTAACAAAGAACATGTGTCTCAAGGCTTTTCTATAATATTTTTTATCCTTAAAGCCTATTAACTCATTGCTAATGATTAATGTAACACACTTACATCATGAAGCCTGCTTTGTATTTTCTTATGCTTAAAATTCTATAATCTTAACTTTATGCCCTTAACTCTATGTTAAAAACTTAGTCTGAATATCATGAAGTTCTATAATATTTATGTGATTGCTAATCTCCTAAGCATAATATACCACATGTAGAAATTAAGTAAATGTAATGTTTGCATTGGCACTCTTCCTAAGAATACAAACTGTGGCTTCCCAAATTTCTCCAATTAGTTGTCAATCAGAAGAAATAAAATCTTACAAGAGATTATCTACCAGCACATAATATTTAAAATCTCTATTGATAACTTCCTGGCAAGGCCAGTGAGTTCCCTGACAAACATTAAATCAAGCACCTTCTGATCTTTCACAGTTTTCCCAACTACAATGTTTAATCAAGTGATTGCATGGTCTAATACCAAGAGACTGGGGACATGAAAACCTAGGGAGGAGTTCAAATGAAGGGACGGTAATTTTCTCATGAATTCCCCTTTTGCCTTTTTGCAAGGGGTAGTGACTGGTGTGAGTGGAATTTTGTTTTCCATCTTCAGACTGTACAGAACTTTCCGGCCACATTAATAACAAAAGTAGAAGAAGCAAGGGTTTCAGCTGCCCAGGTTTGCTTTGTGACCTGGGGTCTTCAGCCCCCTGGACTTTGTCAGCAAGCAGGCCTCCATGGCTGGCTCCCAATATCTCCCCCTTTTTTGTTTTTTAATACAAAGCTGTGAAATTCCATAGTCAGTTGGTTGATGCTGTTTTTCAGTAATTGGAAGATGACTGGAAGCAAACATAAAAGAAATAAGATAATGACTCCACAAATTCCTACATTAATTAAAATGGAAATTAGAGACTTAAATTAAAGAGGAGAGATTATTAAAAAATGATTGAGCTAACTGGTCAGAATTAAATTGCTTCTCAGCTTGGCTGATATCCTGAATTTCTTGCTGTAATTTAGAGAGATCTATGCTTAAGTCTGAATGATTCCAAATTCCAGAAATATGGTTTTTTATTTTATCCCATGTATGGATAGATTTATTCACCTGTAGAGGAGTTACACAAATCCATTTAAATTCTGAATGGCAACGTAAAGCTAACTTAATTTTTAAGGTTATAAGTTCTTGTCCTATGCTAAGAATAGCTTCCTCTAGAGCATTCACCCTACTCTCTAACTTTTGATCAATAATTTCTTGAGTAGCCAGTGCCAAGGACACATTTTTAGATAATTGATCTGTAAATGTAGCTGTATGTTCTTCTTTAGCTAAAGCAATGGCTGAAACTGAGACAGATGTGGTGACAGCTATTAAGGCAGTAATACCTAAAATTAAAGTTGCTGTAAACCTTTTAGAACAAGATAAAAGCATATTAACCTCATGTAATTCCCTAACACCAAACTCATCATACCAAAGAGATGGAAGATTTACAGGAACTATCAAATAAGGAGGTTGTTTGAGGACAATAAATCCTTTATAAGAAGAATCAGTTAGACAATTAGTAAGAACACAATTTTTACATGAAATATCATACTTTGATTCCTTACGGGTAATAATTAAAGAATCAGGACTTCTGGTAGCTAGAAAAACATAAGGGGATTGTAGACAAGCCCTAATTTTATATTGAGTCTTTCTGGTGGGCCAGGTTAAAGATACTGGTGTAACTGCAGCAAGGGCCCTCCAAATATTAGGTTGGATGTTTTGTTTATTGTTGATGACTGCAGTTAATATTGGAGGTACCCATCCATTGACATGTAATCTAGTTATGATGTTTGCGCCTCCAGGCATCTCAGCAGTTAAATAGGACTGTAAATTAAGACCCCAATCATTGAAGGAAATACCGGAATTAGTTACAGAATACATAACCTTTGATGGATACGTACATTCTCTCCAGACAGGGTATCCTGCATCTGGTTGAATGAGCAACCAATCCTTTTCTGTATTATTAGAAACACAAGTGAGCACGTTAAATGAATGTGTGGCCCTGGTTGCTAATTTAGGGTCAGAGTCCCCAGGCGTTAATAATATAAGAAGCCAATTATCTCGGCCATATGCCATTGTGGGAAGAGAAGAGGGACTATCAGTTACCATAGCTTTTATACGGGAGTTTAAACAACCCGAAATATCAAGGGACCATTCTGATTTTTTAGGTAAACTAAAACATATTGGAGGAAAGCTAGAGCAACCTGAAAAAGAAAAATTATGATTAATTGTAGTTTCAGCCTGTGATGAAAAAAGAGTGGGGCTTCCTAATAAAGAGAAATGATTAGCAAAAACAGTAATAATCTCAGCATGCCATGTAACAGGCTGGAACACTGGAGGGTTTGGGATACAAGCCTAATAAGATTTCTTCAAATAAATACAACCCACCTGGCATGTTATAATAGGCAGTATAGCAACAAAAACAGTAGAGGGAGTAAGAGAAGCATTTTGAGACCGAACCAAGTCCTCTGCATCATACATCAACACTTTCAGCTGTCCCCAAGTTGATGGTTTGCAGGTTCTTGTGGAAGCAGCAGAATGCGGTCGCAGTCATGGAAGCCTCTCGAGAGCAAGACGTTTTAGCTGAGGAATGAGGGTTTCTTCTTCCTCGTTGTCAGTCGAGCTCAGGCAGTTTTGTTCCTGCTTTCGGGAGTTGAACTGTGGTGGGGGTGGGGGGCCTAATGAGGTGATCTGAAACTCAAATAGGTGAAGATGAATCCTGGGGAAAAACACAAGCACATTCTCTCCCACAGGTTAAAAGGATATCTGGTCCTTTCCATTGACTTGTAAGGGCTGTTTAAAATTCTTAGAAGTTAGACTAAATGCAAATCTTTTACAAGTCTCAGAATTTTTAAAAGAAAACCTTGCTCTTTTGTAACAGAGACAGTGGGGGAGGGCTAGTTGAATTTTGTCTCTTTCTTCCCCCTCTGTTGTTTAAAGGAGGAAATTCTTTTGGAGACTGTTAATTAAGAAGCTCATGTTCTGGTGTATGAATAGCATGCAGGCCTAGCATTAGAGTACTTGATATTAATGGTAGATTTATAGAAGCTTTTTTTAGTCTTGAATGTTTATAGAATTTTTTTCACCTCTTTTTTTCACAAACTTTCACCTACCATGGTCGACAAATCATACCATTTTTTGACATGCTTGGACCTTTTATTTTTGTTCTATACTTTCCTTAACCGGTCATTCTATTATAGAACAAAAATGTACCATACAAGATTCTTTCCTATACAACTATTTCTCTTTCCTTTATCTTTTCTTACTAAAAACATACCTCATACCAACAACTTTCTTTTCATTTTTCCTAACCTCAGATCTTTAACCAAAGGAATAAGCTTATATGCAGTGGAAGGGCTTAGATAGGATCCAACGTAGAACTATTAGGGAAATCCAAAGCTAAACAAAATGCACCCAAAAAGCACAATGGTGAGGGCAAAGAATAATATGAGTTTTAATTTTGTTTATAATGTCTCTTTCCGGTAATGGAGCTGAACACGTTGGCATAACAAGGAAGGAGTGTTGAAATATTTTATCTCCCAGAACACATGGAAGTAATGGTCTTAAATTTTGTAAAAGTCTCCACTTACCTGATTTTTTTAATGACATATATAGGAGTATTTCATGGGCTGTTTGAAGGTTCTATATGTCTAGCCTTTAGTTGCTGTTGTACCAAATCTTCTGCTGCCTTAAGTTTCTTTGATGACATAGGTCATTGTTCTACCCAAAACTGGCTTATTGTTTTTTTCCAGGTAATAGGACTGGCAGCTTTAAGAACAATGGCCTTTAGGGTACATTTGAGTACCCAATTCCAGACCTATCCTTCTTCTCTATAATTTTCCTCATTCCCAGGCGATAGATGATTATCATCAACAGGGGCAGTGGCTAACATTGTCCGGGAAGGAACAGGGGTCAGTAAGGAAGTTCTTTCACCTGGTTCCTCTTTTACTTTAATGGGCATTTTATTAACCTCTTGTTGTGGATTTAAGACATCTCTAATTATATTCCATAATGCAAAAGCATTTATAGGCACTCGTTCCAGACCATGGAGAGTGTAATACAGCTTTAATTCCTCCCCAAACTTTGTCCATGTTGCTAAATTAACGGTGCCTTCTTCAGGGAACCAGGGGCACTGTTCTTGCACAAAATGGAGAAAATGAGATAATTGTGTAGAGGAAACTTTAATTCCTCTTTTAGTAAGCATATGCATCAGAATACTTACAAACAACTTTCTTTCTTTAGATTCACTCTGGCCCATGATCATATCACGGCTCTTAAACTACCTACCCTCCCTCACTCTGCCTATCTCTACAAAGGGGTTCGTGGCACCCTGGGTAGGGTCCTTTCCATCCCAGTTCTAATTAGAACAAAGCTTACCTTTCAGGTCACTGTTTGGGTGCCACTTGCAGCAGGCCAGCTCCAGCAGGTCAGGGTTTCCTGAAGGAGGAATGGAGTCGGCAAAAGAGAGAAACACTTGGACAACTGACTCTGTTGCAAGCAGGACAGATGCTGTTTATTGTGAGTTAACATCCAGCTTATATACCTTTTTTACAAAGAAGTAGTTTTTGAAAATTTCTTGGCATCAGACACAATTAGTAACCTTGCTTAAGACAAAGAACAGAGCAAGCAACTCATATGTGATGTTTTTTATAAAACCACTCTGACGTGAATTCCCTCATGTACAGATACTCTTTTTAAAAAAAATATCACTGCAACCTGGGGTCTTCAGCCCCCTGGACTTTGTCAGCAGGCAGGCCTCCATGGCTGGCTCCCAACAAGCAGTGAATGACTGCAAAGGCTGTGGGATCCCAGACTGCTTCTAGGAGGCATAGGATTTCACCTTGATTTTTAATAGCTTTTCCTCCTGAGGTAAGGAGTCCTTTTTCTTTACAGAGGGCCTTGTGTATATGGAGGGTGACAAAGGCATATCTTGAGTCTGTGTAGATATTTACCTTCTGTCCTTTGCTTAATTCTAGGGCTCTGATTAAAGCCATTAGCTCTGCCCGTTGAGCTGACCATCCCATTGGGAGGGCCCTAGATTTTATTACTTCTGTTTCTATCACGGCCGCATATCCTGCCAAACACTTCCCATTTGACAGAGGGTCCATTGATATTTTTCTAGGTGGGCCCTCCCACCCTCCAAGTTTGAGTCCCAATGTGGATCCTTCTCTGGGAAAGCAGCCCTTACCTAGGTCTCAGGATTTAATAAGCCTCCCGGGGCACATCCTCCCATCCATTTTCAGGCTTCTGTCATTACTTGTCACTGCTCCTCAGTATTGAGAAGGGTTAGGAGGAGCTGGTGGCAATCCCCCCAAGTAAGAAGATGAGTATGACAGAAGAACTTAACTAATTTAATTATGGCCTGGGCTTTTTCGGAGTAAGAGGGAATATGATGTTTCCAATGTAGCAAGTCCATGCTAGTGAGTGACTGATAATCGAAGATCAATTGTCCACTTGTGTCACTTGTTGGGAGGCTTTGATCTTGTGCAGGGGCATTTGGAGTGCAGACTGATGGTTTAGGGTTGCATGAAGGCACCTTCCCATTTGGTCCGGCTCTGTAGGCGGTGGCAGGGACACAGGTGGCAGTGGTGTGTCTGGTGGGGTGGCCTCTGGTATTACTGGTGGTGAAGAGGGGAGTCTCTAGTATCAGTGGCATGGCATGGGAGGGGGGCAGTAGCCATGGAGGCTCATCATCTGGGTCTCCCCGGATGACTGGTGGAGTTTTGGCTTGGTCTCAGTTTTGATCCTTTGGTTGAAGTGGAGCCTTGGCTAGGAGAATTCTCCTCTGTTCCTGCCTGCCAGTGCAAAACCTTATCCAGGGGGCTGAGCTAATGCAATCTGCAGCCAGGAATCTATACAGGGGAAATGATCTGGGTAGCCTGGCTCCCCAGTTACCACCCAGTACACGGTCTTTATCCTGGTGACATCCAGAGTTTCCTCCGAAGGCTAGTCCTTAGTTAACACTGGCCACTCTATTGTGCAGAGAGTTTTCTTGGAGACATTTTAGTACCATAGTCTCCTACATAAATTTTCTTGAAGGTTTTGACCATACAGTCTAAGACAGGGGGCTATGGGGGGGACCCTCCCACAGTGTGCCTCCAGCTGTGTCGGTATTGCAGAACAAAAGACAAAGACCTCCTGTACAGGCACAGCTCAGGACAGAGCTCACATTGCCCACCTGGTTGCTTCCCTGAAGGCAATTTAAAATGCCTCTTAGTCCCAATCTGGACCAGCCCTACTATAGGACTTGGGCCACCTTTAGCAGCATGAGGTTATCATGGGACCACAGGTTAGGGCCCAATCAGACTCCATAGCCTAAAAGCTGTTGAGCCACACACACATTCACACCACTTCCACTGTCTTTCTTTCAAATGCAGATGAGCTTCCCCTGGAGATTCTACCTGAGCAGTTACAAAAACTGTTGTGAGGTGACCAGGCTCCCATTACCACCATTTGGTGGCCCTGACTGACTGGGCACCCTGAGGTGTCTTACCAGTTCCTGTTGTCCTGGTCAATTTGCCCTCTCTCTCTGTATGGTCCACCAAGAGGGGTGTGGTCTGATGGTCCAGGTTGCGGCTCACGTAGTATGGGTCCCAGACGGCTGGTCAGGAGGTGCACCTTCCTTGTCCTTGGGCCACTCCTGGACCACAGCTGAGTCCAGCAGCAGTGGTGGCTCTAAGTGCCAGCCTAATCTGAGGGCGTAGCAGGGCTTCCCGGTCCATGCACCAAAAATGTTATAGCAGGCTGAGCTCGGTGGCTCAGCCTGTAATTCCACACTTTGGGAGGCCAAGGTGAGTGGATTGCCTGAGCCCACAGGTTTGAGACCCGCCTGGGCAACTTGATGAGACCTCATCTCTACAATAAATCAAAAATCAGCCGGATGTGGTAGCGCATGCCTGTAGTTCCAGCTACTTGGTAGGCTAAGGCGGAAGGATCGCTTGACCCCAGCAGGTCGCGGCTGCATTGGCTGGGAACAGCCACTGCACTCCAGTCTGGGTGACAGAGTGAGACTCCAACTCAAAAAAAAAATGTTACAGCAACTGCAGCAACTCACCAAGAACAGGAATGAGTGCACTCAGAACAGGCACCGGAGACTGAGAGGAGACTCGAAGGTGTTTATTCCAGAAATATCAGGTGGAGTAGCCTCCCAAAACCTGAACCCAAACCCTCAGTTTCAAGCTGCTTTTTATAGAGATTTTTGTGGTTACAATATACATGGATTTGTCATTGGTGGGTTTACAATTTTAAATTTAGGACCAGGAATGGTTACTTCCACAACAAGCATTGAAGCAGACATCTTTATGGACATTTCCATATGAGGTGCAGTAAAGCATGTTTACAGAAGCAAGGATTGCAGTTAAGGGAAATAGCATGTAGCTGCTTACTTAAGACCCTTGAGGTCAGCTTTCCTGCTTAATTCCTGTTTTTCTATCTCAGTAGTAGTTTACTTTCCCACCAGCAGTGTAGAAGTGTTCCCTTTTCCCTGCATCCTCTTCAGCATCTGTTGTTTTTTGATTTATTGATGATGGCCATCCTGACTGGAGTTAGGTGGTATCTCAGTATGGCTTTAATTTGCATTTCTTTGATGACTAGTGAGGCTGAGCGCTTTTCATGTATCTGTTGCTGCTCATTTGTCTTCTTTTGAGAACGACCTTTTCATATGTTTTGCCAACTTTGTAATGGGTCTGTTTGTTTTTTTCTTTTTGGCACATTTGAGTTCCTTGTAGATCATAGATGTTAGACCTTTGTCAGATATACAGTTGTCCAATATTTTTTCCCAGGTCATGGGCTGTCTCCCTGCTCTCTTGATGGTTTCTTTGGCTTTGCAGAAGCTTGTCAGTTTGATGAGGTCCCACTTGTCTATCTTATCTCTTATGGCATGAGCTCTTGGGGTTTTTCTCAGGAATTGGTTGCAGTTCCAATTTCCATAAAGGTGTCTCCTGCATTTTCTAAGGTTCTTATAGTTTGAGGTATTATGTTTAGGTCTTTGATCCATTTAGAGTTGACTTCTGTGTATGGAGATGGGTAGGGGTCTTGTTTTAATCTTGTGCATGCGGTCAGCCAGTTTTCCCAGCACCATTTACTGAATAGGTTCTTCTCTCCCTAGTGGCTGGTTGTGGAGGCTGTGTTGAAGATGAGTTGGTTGGAAAATTGAGGTTTTGCTTCTGGAATCTCTATTCTGTTCCATTGGTCTATATGCCTGTTCTTGAGCCAATACTAGGCTGTTTTGTTTATTGTAGCTTTATAATAAAATTTAAAGACTGGGAGTGTGATACCCCTGTCTTATTTAATTAATTTATTTATGTTTTGCTGATAATTTTTTTGGCTATTTGTGGTTGTTTATGTTTTCATATGAATTCTTGTATTGTCATTTCCAGGCCTGAGAGGAAGGCTCTGGTAATTTAATGGGTATTGCGTTAAATCTGTAGATTGCCTTGGGTGTAATAGGCATCTTTTTTTTTTTTTTGAGTTGGAGTCTCACTCTGTCGCCCAGACTGGAGTGCAGTGGCTGCTCCTGGTCACTGCAGCCTCGACCTGTTGGGCTCCGGCGATCCTTCTGCCTCAGCCTTCTGAGTAGCTGGAATTACAGGCGAGCGCTACAACGCCCAGCTGATTTTTTTTATTTATTGTAGAGATGAGGTCTTGCTGCCCAGGTGGGTCTCAAACCCGTGGGCTCAGGCAATCCACTCACCTCAGCTTCCCAAAGGCGCGGGATTGCAGGCTGAGCCACCAAGCCTGGCAATACACATCTTAACAATGTTGATTCTTCTAATCCATGAGCATGGAATATTTTTCCATTTGTTTGTGTCATCTTTGATTTCTTTGAGCAGTGTTTTGTAGTTTTTGCTGTAAAAGTCTTTCACATCTCTGGTTAATAAGATGCCAAGGTATTTCGTGTGTGTGTGTGTGTGTGTGTGTGTGTGTGTGTGTGTGTGTGTGTGTGTATTGTGAATGGGATTGTGCTTTTTATGTGGGTTTCTCTTCATTTATTGTTGGTGTATAGAAATGTGACTGTCTTTCACACATTTATTTTACACCCTGAGACTTTGCCAAAGTCCTTTATAAGTGCAAGGAGGTTTTTGACAGATTATCTTGGGTTTTTGAGGTATAGAATCATGTCTTCTGCAAAGAAGGATAACTTAATTTCCTCTTCCTATTCCTCTTCTCCTGATCTCCTTCTCTTGTCTGATTGCTCTAGCTAGGGCTTCCAAACTATGTTGAACAGGAGGGGCAAGAGTGGGCATCCTTGTCTTGTTCTGATTTTCAGAGAAAATGGTTCCAATTTCTGTCTGTTTAGCAGTATGTTGGCTGTGGGTTTCTCATAGATGACTCTTACTATTTTGAGGTATGTTCCATCTATGCTTAGATGTTCAAGGGTTTTTATGAAGAAGGGATACTGGCTGTGGGAAACTGCCAGGGGATGTGCAGTGAGACTGGCTGTTGAGGGAAATTGCCAAGGGAGAGAGAGGCACACCTCATCAACAAGGGTATCTGCATAATGAACATTTGTATACATAACCCTGAATTGTTCCCTACATCTTAAAAAAATGAAGTGGCAAAAAAAAGGGGTGCTGGATTTTTATCAAAAACTTTTTCCTCATCTAATGATATAATCATGTGGTTTTTGCCTTTACATCTGTTGTATATTATTATGTTTATGGTCTTGTGGATGTTGAACCAGCCCTGCATCCCAGGAATGAAGTTTACTTGGTCATGATGAATGATTTTTGAGATATGTTGTTGGATCTGGTTTGCTAGAATCTTGTTGAGAATTTTAGCATCTATGCTCATCAAGGATATTGGCCAGTAACTCTCTTTATATGTTGGATCTTTAGGGAATATTCCCAATGGTATAGAGTACTATTAATAGATGTATGAGAGTCTGGAAGAATACTGTTTCTAGTGCAGAATCTTGAGTCTCCAGAATCTTGAAGGGGTAGGGAAGCTATATAAGTCATGTGGTCTCTGGAAGTGCATGGGGTTTAGAGTCAGGCAGAGTGGTTTCTGAGTCCCAGTCCAGCCTCTTAGTAGCTGGTGCATTGGACAAATTCCTTGACTTGGAACAGTTATATAAGCTCCACCTGTAAGAAATGGCATAATGATACAGATTACAAATGTAGCAGCAATTCTTCATCTCTTCCTATACCCATGCTGTTAGGCCAGTGAACTGAGCTGGTGCCATGGGTAAGATGAAAACAATTGCACAAAGAGTAGGTCAAAATAGTTTATTTAGAAAGTGTATCAGAGAAAAAGTGTGGATCCACCTCTCCAACAGTGGAGAAGAGGTCAGACACTGAAATGTTTAAGGTTGAAAGTTTTTAAGTTTCCCTTTAGTGGCAGTGGGTCACCATGGTGATGAAGTGGTGGTCTGTGCTACATAGGTAACGAAGGACTGATGACAACAGATTAAGTCAGCTTGACCCTTGATGGCAGGAAAATAAATACTTTGGATAAAATGGTAGTTAGTACAAAGCATGCTTGGAAGGTTGCAAGACAATTATCAATAACTACCTCCGAGAAACTGGTTTTGTTTCTTGTTTAGTGATTATAAGGCAAGTCTACTGAAAAAGCATGACAAAGCTAAGCAATGCTAAAATGGCTGCCACTCTGACTAAAGTTATTCCATTTGGGCTTTTCACCCTTTCACATGCTTTTTACAATGTGCTTTTGCAACTGCTTTCATTGAGAGGCAGAATCTTTTCCCCAAATTTTGGATCCTAGTTTGCCTTATTTGCAGTGGACAATGGAAAGTTGTGATTATGATAGTATGACAATTTGAGTCCTAGACTCAAAAAGTCTTGAATGTCTCTATTTTTTTCTTTTAGAGCCCTGCCATCTTCATGAGAATGGGCTCATGTTAGCCCACTGGAGAATTAGATACCATGAAGTAAAGAGCAATGGGCCCCAGTTGACAACCATTTGACCCCAGAAGCAGAGCCATCTATTCAATCAGCAGCTGACACACATGCCTGAAGGAGCACAGCTTAGATAAAAAGAATGGCCCAGATGAGCCCTGCCTAAATGGTTGAGCAGCTCAATATTGAGCTCACAAGTTTGTTTGTTTTAATGAAGGGATAACTTAATACACAGATTACAGACAGGATGGACAGGATGCCAGCATTCAAGGATAGGTTGATCACAAGTTACCTGGCAACAAGATAGGCATGTTATAGGTACTGATTTTCTGTTCCCTTTATTTAATGTT